>MU192741.1:12382-27550 GCA_016904865.1 Pissodes strobi | reverse complement strand
ATTTGGCACTAGATTGTATCTATTACGAGTGTTATAATCATGGATATTAATATGTGCCTGATAGTTATCGATGTTACGTCTTAAGTATAGAAGACTCTCATAAATAAACAAACATGGAACAGTCATAATATGATGGTCTACGAAAGCCCGCCTACAGTCCTCTCTATATGACAACCCCGCCAGCACACGAATTGCCCGCCTTTGGAGGCGAAAGACTTGCCCTGCTCCAGCACTGTGACCCCATACAATAATGGCATAGGAGATGTGGCTATGTACCAAAGAAAAGTACGTTTGTTTCAGCACAGATTGGGACACACACTTTGCTAGATTACGAAGTAGGAATGTATTTGAGGCAAGCTCATTGCACAGGGCATCAGTATGGGCATCCCAACGAAGTCCACGATCAAGATGAGCGCCCAGAAACCTCGCACTGGTAGCCCCATCACCATCTGGAATAACACGAGTAGTAAATATTAGGGTTTGGGTTTTGGAAGCATTAAGAAATAGACGGTTAGTGGTAAACCATTTTTTAGCCACCGAAAGTGCATCGCATGCACGCTCCATAGCCCGATCCAGATCTCCATCATAGCAGGAAATTGTGGTGTCATCAGCAAACAGGGTGTAATGAGCCTCTGGATCAATTTGAGGGAGATCATTTATATATAATAGGAACAATATAGGGCCCAGAACAGACCCCTGCGGTACCCCAATATAAATTTCCCTTTCCACTGATTTCACCCCATTAGCCTGCACGATCTGGCGTCGACCAGTTAGATAACTTTCAATCAAGGAGATACTGGGATGGTCGAAATTATATTTTCTTAGTTTGGATAGGAGTATTCCATGCGATACACAATCGAAGGCTTTACTCAAGTCGCAGAAGCTGCTTACCAGAAACCCACGTTCCTCAAAGGCCTCGTGGATTTCCGATACCAACTTCAGAATTCCCAGAGCCGTATTAAGTTTCTTCCGGAAACCCGAAAAGTATCTAAATCTCCTAGCTCTCCTTTCTAGTTCACAGAATAAAACGGATTATAATCCCCCAAAGCAGCCTACTCACCTAACGCTAAGCTAAGAAGCAAAACTCTAGATGCATTGCAAGAAGAATCAACTTCAACAATTTACATAAACTTCAGATGATTAAAATGTAACGCGACATTGGAATTGAATATGTGAATAAGCCAAGAACTCGGTCCATGTAAAATTAGCTTAGTTACATGTCTTCCAATCACAGTGATTACACCATTTTATCTTTTAAATTAATAATAACGTTAATTTATTAGTAAATAGGGAAAAATAACCTTTTTAATGCTGCTAGTGTTATTGTATCTTCAGTTTTCATCGCCTGTAATTCATATTTGGTTTATTACTATTTTAATAGGTACCGCCGAAACATTGCAGAATAGACCTGGATCTAGTGGTCTTTCTTATGCCAAAAAGAGGGCTACTGTAAGTTCTGTTGCTCAGGAAAATAGTTCAGGGACTCCTAATACTCAGCCGACTAAGAAATACAAGCCCTCTGACGAAAGCATTATATCTGCCGATAAAAATGATAGCGTAAAGACTGATGTTTTAGACGATTCTGGGAACGACGACGTTATCGAGGTTACGCCTGCTCCTAGCATTATAGGTAAGAATAGTTATTCAGAAGACTTACATGATTTTCAGATAAAATTAAGCAATTTGTAATTTTATTTATAAACTCCTTTAATTTGCAGTTATCGATTCGGATGAAAGTGATACCGAAAGTAGACCAAAAGAGGCAGAATCTAAACCAAAAGATGACGATATGCCTAAGACGAAAGACAAAGATAGTAAAACCAAACCAATGGCCAAGAACCGGGGTCTGAAACGTCAGAGTACTACCGATCTTTTACATGAAGCTGTTAAAATGGCTAAAATTGAAGAAACAGATGATGACGATTATGTTATGGTAAGGTTTTTGTTTCATATATTAATTTGTATTATATTTTTGAAGTGAAACTTCTTTAGCGGGGGTAAAGTGAGAAAAAATGAAACGCTTAACAAAGTTGAAACGGTTCTCAAAGAAACGTCCCTTTAATTATTAAGCATGTTCCAGTATAGCTAGAGCGTTGAAATTTTCAGGACATGTAGCCGGGGTAAAATATGGATCCTGGACGAAAACGGGGTCATCATGGGGGGAAGGAAATTTGGCTCACATCCCCCACCTCCCCGGCTCCACAAAAATTTTCCAAAAAATGGGACAAAATTGAAAAAACTTTAAAAATTATTGTTCGGAAAGTAATAAGTATTATAAAACGAAATAAGAAAAAATAATAATAATAAAGTCAGGGAAACGCGGTTTTCGGCGAAAAAAAGACGAAGGATGAGTTCAGCTACCAGGTCGGGAATGGCAAAAATGGGAAGAAAAAAAATGCTTACGATTTAAAAAAAAAATTTTTTTTTGAGAAATGGGAAACAAAATTTGAAACAGTAAAAAATTTTTCGGAAAGTTAATGAAAGTATTATAAAACGCAATAAGAAAAAAAAATTTATAAAAATAATAAAAATCCAAGATTGTGCGGAAAGTTAATAAAAGTACATATTATAAAACCAAATAAGAAAAAAAAATTAAAAAATAAAAAAAAATTTTCGGAAAGTTAATAAAAGTATTAACACGAAATAAATAAAAAAAAGTTAGAAACGCGGTTTTCGGCGAAAAAAAAATGAAAAGAAAATAAAGAAAAGTGTCGAAACCGGGGCAAAAGTTAAGAAAAAAAAGCTTAAAAAAAATAAAAGCTCAATTCCCAATATCTCTTTCAGAAGTTTCACTTCAGTTGTGTGCGCTTATAAAGGTGACGCACATAATTTTTTTTTTATTTTAGTAAACTCTATTAAATTCCACTTGACTTTCAGTTATTACCATAGTAACATTTTCAGAAAATTCATATATCCAAGGGTATAGAAAAGAAAATTTTATACAGTGCTTGTTAGAAAGTACATATTATGTACCTCTACATATGGAAATCTCTTATCCATTCCTCAAAAAAAATGTTTTTCTTAATAAAATGTAAAAGTTGGTGCATGAAATGTTTCTTGAAAATACAAGCCTAATTACTTCATTTTAATTATTTTGTGTATGAGGAAAAATTGGGGAAGAATGGGGAAAGGTAAGATGTACAGATGGGAGAATTATACCTCCACCTATCCGGATACCCAAAAGTTTTCGAAAAAATGTTCGGAGTGTTAATAAAAGTATTATAAAACGAAATAAGAAAAAAAATAAAAAAAAAGTTAGAGAAACGCGGTTTTCGGTGAAAAAAAGACGAAGGAGTTAAGCTACGAGGTCGGATATGGCAAAAATGGGAAGAAAAGAAATGCTGTATGAAAAAAAAACAAAAATGGGAAGAAAAAAATTGAAAAAAAACGTAATAGAATGTTTGGAAAGTTAATAAAAGTATTATAAAACGAAATAAGAATGAATCTAAACGCTCCTCAAACATCTCTTCTATGTGTAGCTATAAACCCAACTCGTTTTTTCGTGTTAAGTAAGTAACGTTTTTACGCTGTATATGTAAGGCAAGAAGTAGCATTTTTTTTTCTCTATTTATTGGTCATAGATATTCCGTTATAAACTAAATGTAATTGTGTTGAGAAATCTTTGGTTAGCAGTGAATGTGGGGCAAGTAGACTGAAATAACAATGGATTCGTTAACTTGTCCTCGCCCAACATGAAAGCTTTTGCCCTTTATAATATTCCCAAGCCCACACTAAGTCGCTGTATTACAAAAAAAAAATGAGTGAAAATGGAGAAGGAAATCTTTCATAATCTGAAACATCAACTAGATCTTCCACCCAATTGGATGCTGCTTCAGCCTATCCTTCCCTCAAATCTGCTACATCCCCTTACTTTTGCCAATTCTTCAAGTAGATGTTCTACTATTTCGTCGTCAGAGCTTCGCCTGAAATTTCTACTTTTGCAGAAGACAAATAATATGGTAGACAAGAAAAACAAACACCAAGCTCTGACAAATCAGACCGCTTCTCAAACACAATAGGCTTGTGTTAGCTCAGAAGACATACGTCGTTAGTTATAAGTTCAAACTGCATTAAATGCATGATGAATGTTACAACAGAAAATAGATTGGAAATGGCAGCAATTTAATTTGTTAAGTAAAAAATCACGTTCAAACATCAAACAAAAAGAAGAAAACATTTTGCGTCCAGGTGTTCATAGCATACAATGTATATCATGTACGTACGCAATCATGATGGCACGATGCTTGCTGAAATTGCCAAAGAAAATTTCTTTGCGATCTGTAGGAAGAATAGTCATCTCGAAATACATGTTACATTGTTACTTACCTCACTTTCCCCTACTACGAACTTTAGCCTTAAAATGCAAAGTTTTTGATTTTTATGAATCTTCAAGTTTAATTAATTCACTCTGTGTGGGTTTCCTTTTGGCTTTTTGAGAAGAAATGTGATGCAAGCATTAAAAAAATTGTGAAATTTTGTAATATTTTTACACAAAATTCATTAACAACTTTACTTTATTACATTTTCGCTTTCAAAAAGCCGAATTCTTAATTTGGTACATCTGTCAAGTATGCGTGAAATTGTTATTTTTCCAATTTGAGATCGTTTGCTATAATCTGTTTAAGTTCGCTATATTGTTATTATTACAAATAATTGTTATTTTTATATCGATCTAATACTTACATACTTCTTTTTTATTGCTTTTTGCATTCTCTTGGATTGGTTTTAACTTGGACACTGTGTAGCAGGTAAAATTATTATAATATCTATATATTTCCAAATATACATTTTCAATTTATTTCCTGAAAAAATGAAGCATTTAAATAAATGTGTTGATGAAGCTGTAAGCTATTTTTATGACTATATATTTTATGTAATTGACAGTTTCGTTCCTCTGAGGAGGTACCGAACCACGTCTTTTTCAAGGTGGTTCTCTGCTGAGCTTCGCTCTCTGATCATTGAAAAGAAGATCGCTCATGGGAGATACATCTCTAAGGGCTGAATTCTGATTACCTTGAGTTTCGGAGTTTGAGGGAATAGTGCAGATATCTCAGAGGATTGTGTTATTGGGCTTATGTTGATAGGATTGAGATTAATATTAATGATAATCCAAGATCGTTTTGGTCTAACATAAGGAATAAAAGGCAGAAATATAGCATTCCGCAGCATGTGACTCTGAATAGGGTTGATACTCAAAACAATGACGAGCTGGTCAACCTTTTTGCTAAGTTTTTTGGATCGGTTTATGCGGATATCAGTGTGCCAGTGCCTGACTATGGGTTTGATAACCGGGTAGATATTTTGGTAAATATTCCTTTACCCTCTCTGATATTGTCAGTGTTGTGACTGATATTCCTTCTAAACTTTCATATGAAAAAATGCATCTTCACAATTGCAGTATCTCTTCATATAGTATGTAAAATTTCTTTGAGTACAGGAGTTTTTCCGCATTTCTGGAACGTAAGCTACCTGAAGCAAATTTTTATATCAGGCAAGAAGGACGCGGTAGAAAGTTATAAAGCAGTGTGTAATCAGTCAGAAATCCCAAAGTTGGTTGATAGGTCAGTCAGTGGGTTTCTCTCTTGGGATTGTAGAGGAATAATGAACTAGGAACAGCATGGTTTCCTTTTGGTTAGATCTGATGGCACAAATTTGGTCCTGTATGAGCACTTTATTGCGCAGTCCATGGAGAGGGGAGTGCAGGTTGACTCGGTTTACACGAACTTTTCTAAGGCGTTTGATCGAGTCGATCATCATATCCCGGTTGCTAAACTGCGGGCGCTTAGCTTGGGGCCATTGATACTGAAGTGGATCGACAGTTACTTGACGAACAGGAATCAGATTGTCAGGCTTGGTAATCACTACTCTGCGGAAATGGGAGTCCCTTCTGGTGTCCCGCAGGAATTATCTTCATTCTATTTTTAAATGATTTATCCAGATGTGTTCCTGGGGGTCGCCGGCTCATGTTTGCTGATGACGTGAAGCTTTTTAGGTCTGTGGCCTCCATGTCTGATGCGCTCCAACTCCAGGAGGATCTGGAAAACATTTCTGGATGGTGCCGGGACAATGGCATGAATCTTAATGTCTCGCCAGAGGAACCCCATTGCATTTCCTATTCTATAAATGATATTGTTTTAAGGAAATGTACTGAAATTAAGGATCTGCACGTCACCTTGGATTGAAAATTTTTATTTAATGATCATATTAACATCGTAACTTCAAATGCTTTTAAAATTTTGGGATTTTTTCAAAGATCTTCTGCTGACTTTTCTATCTTTAGAGAAGGTTTAAGGCTGTGTGCACGTGGAAATAGATTGAATTGAAGAGACTTGTATTTCGTGCAATTTTTTTTTATATTACAATGCAGAGCGCTTTCGGCCTTAGGCCACCATCAGAGCTTCTTTGTCAGGAATTAGCACAGTTGAGTCAAAACAATCTAAACAAGTACTCTTGGACTACACTTAGGTTAAAATATTAAAATCATATCACATATTGCACAGAGGGGGGACTGTTATAACCCTTTTTTAAATTTTAACGAGTATGTGCGGCTACATTTTTGGAGACTTAACCCTTTGCGAGATGTCCTTCAAAACTCGCAAAGGGTCAAGTCTCCAAAAATGTAGCCGCACATACTACTTAAAATTAAAAAAAGGGTTATACCAGCTCGCCTTTTTGTGTAATTTGTGATATGATTTTAATATTTTAACCTATGTATTGTCCAAGTGGTGTAAGGGGTGAAATCAATATTAGTATGTTTTGCCCAAATGCCAACCTCACCTGCAAGCGGTGCAACCTGCTAGAGAACCAACGGGGCAATGGCGAACGAATTTCTGTCGGATTAAACAAAACCCCTCAATATTGTCAACAGCCTCTTCGGAGGGTAGAAGAACAATCTGAAGTAAGGGCACTCTTTTGTCCCTGGGATGAGAAATCATCCCAAAAGGCAGATGAATCAGAAATGATCAATGACATAAGGATGCGGAAAGCACCGGAAAACTACTGCATTAAAGACTCGTAAAGTTTCCCGGGAAAAATCATCATGGACAACTGTGGAGAAGTGAAAGAAGTTACTGATCACGGATCTCGTATACCAAGATCCGGCAAGGGAAGAGATCACAGGGCTTCCCGGGTCTTCATCCAGCGAAATCCCTGTATATTGAAAAACAAACAAACCTTGAAGATTTGTACTTGGAATGTGAAAAGCCTTTATGAATCTGGTAAAGCACACAATGCAATCAAAGAGATGAGAAGACTACAAATCGACATCCTAAGCGAAATAAGATGGCCAGGATCCGGAGAATGTAATATGGAAAGTCACAGAATTTATTACATTGGTAACGCAGGAGAGCGACATGAAAATGGAGTTGGTATAATAGTCAACAATAACATTCAATCGGCGGTCATCGGATGTATCAGACAATCAGATAGAATAATAATGATGAAATTAAGAGGAACGTTATTCAATATAAACATAGTTCAGGTGTACGCTCCTACCGCAGAGGAGAGTGAGGAAGAGATTGAGGTCTTCTACAATCAGTTGGGGTAGTGATGAAGAACGTAAAAAAAAAGAGATGTCACTATTATCATGGGGGACTTCAATGCCAAAGTCGGTAAAAGGGGCAGAAGATAAACTAGTAGGGCTCTACGGACTGGGACAAAGAAACCAAAGAGATGACAGATTAGTTCAATTTTGCAAAGAAGAAAAACTACTTGTTAGCAACACACTTTATAAGCTACCATCTAGACGGTTATATACATGGAAATCACCCGCGGACAAACCTGGCAATATAGTAAGAAATCAGAATGACTTCATACTGATTAGTGAACGATTTCGTAATAGTATAACTTCGGACAGACCCAGGAGCCGATGTCCCCTCTGACCACAACCCATTGGTATGTCAACTGAAGCCAAAACTAAAAAAGACGCTGCCACAGAGAAAGTCCAAGAAATATGACATCGAAAAACTCAAGAACCCTAAAATCCAACAGGAAGTAAAGAATGCTTTAACATCTGAATTAAAAGACATACATACATCCATTTCTGACCCAGACAAGACTTGGAATACAATGGAAACAAGAATAATTTAAGTTCGCAACCATTTTTTACCTGATACCACGAGACAGAAGAAGAAAGGATGGATGATCGACGAAATTATGAATCTCATGGAAGAAAGACGGAGAGTTAAAGCAAATAATAATAATATTGGGCAATTCGCAAGAAAATCCGAAAAAGACCCGAGAAGCCAAAGCAAAATGGATGACCGAAAAGTGCAGTGAAATAGAAGATCTAAATAAAAACATGACATTCAATACACATAAAAAAAAATCAAGGAAGTCGCGGGCCGGTTTAGACAAAGAGCTTCTGGAAATGTATCTGACGAGAATGGTAGTATTACTAAGCTGTGGTAGTATTATGCTTGAAATTAATGATATATTAAGAGTATTGGAAAAATATACTAAACATCTGTTTGATGATGAACAACGACCCGAAAAAAACAATCTTTGATACTGTTGAAAGTCCACATATCACTATATCAGAAGTAAAGCAGGCATTTAAGCTCATGAAAAACGGAAAAGCAATGGGTCCAGATGAAATACCATCAGAAATTTTTAAAATTATAGAAGAAGATACCATTGAAACACTAACTGCTCTTTTTAACAAAATTTATGATACTGGCATAATCCCAGAAAGATGGCTTGCATCCACCTTTATTACATTGCCCAAGAAGTCCAATGCAAATTCGTGCTAGGATTTCCGCACCATTAGCCTGATGTGCCATGTACTTAAAATATTTCTCAGGATCATTTATGCTCGCATATATAAAAAATGTGAAGAGAACAACGTAGAAACACAATTGGGGTTCAGAAATGGACTGGGAACGCATGAAGTATTATTTGCAATCCAAGTCTTAATTCAACGGTGCAGAGACGTAAACTGCGACGTATACGTGTGTTTCTTAGAATACACCAAAGCTGGACTGGATGGAAAAGACATCAGAATTATCGCTAACCTCTACTGGGGCCAAAAAGCTACAGTCACAGTTGAAAATAGGCAGACAGAATACATTAACATCAAAAAAGGTGTACGGCAGGGTTGCCTACTGTCGCTGCTCATGTTCAACCGTTATTCGAACAGCGTTTTCAAAGAGGCTCTAGAAACACAAATCAAGGCATCAGAGATAACGGCGAAATCATCAATAATATATGCTGACGACACCGTCTTGTTATCGGACAGTATGGAGGGGCTACAAGAGTTATTAAACAAAGTTAATCAAACTAGTGAGGAGTACGGGCTGAGCTTAAATGTCAATAAGACCAAATATATGATGATTAGTAAAAATCCAGTTCAACCAGATAACTTGTACATAAACAATAAGCCAGTTAAAAGGAAGTCAAAGTTCACTTATCTCGTTGAACGAAAACAGGAGATAAAACATAGAATTGAAATAGCGAGAAATACGTTTATACAAATGAAACCACTTCTGTCCTGTCGAGATCTGAATCTGGCCCTTAAAAAGAGAATAGTCAGGTGTTACATATATTCCACTCTTCTATACGGTGCGTAGAGGCTTGGACGCTGTCAGACGCTATGGAAAGAAAGCTGCAAGCTTTTGAAATGTGGATTTTCAGAAGAATTCTTAGAATCTCTTGGATAGAAAGAATTACCAACGAAGAAGTACTCCGAAGAATGGGATGTGAACCTGAAATCTTGCTTACTGTGAAACGTAGAAAATTAGAGTATTTTGGCCATATCATGAGAAGTAGCAAGTACAGAATTCTCCAAAACATAGTTCAAGGCAAGGTTGATGACCGACGAGGACCTGAGAGAAGAATTTCGTGGCTAGCTAATTTGAGAAAATGGTTTGGAGCAACATTTACTGAACTGTTTCGATGCGCAGCCAATAACATCCGCATAGCTATGAGGATAGCCAACGTCCGTAATCGGATAGGGCAATAGAAGAAGTAGTCCAAGAGTACTTGTTTTGACTCAACTGTGCTAATTCCTGACAAAGAAGTACCGATGATGGCTTAAGGCCGAAAGCATTGTAATATAAAAACAAAAAAAAATGCACGAAATACAAGTTTCTCCAATTTAATCCTTTTTTTTATCTTTACTCTGAAGATTCTTTATTGTTGCCTTGTCCTCTGTTCTGGAATCCATCTATTGGGTCCCATATTGAGCATATAGAGCGAGTACAGAACAAATTTCTAAGATTGGTGGCTTACCGTTGTGGATATTCTCGGGATCAGTATGAGTATGGTCATTTGAGAGGGGGGGGGGGGGATTGGTTCCCTGGAGAGGGGGAAGTTCTTGATGGATATGTGTTCTTGCACAGGGTCGTGAATTCTTCCATAGATTGCCCTGCATTACTTGGTCTGATTTCGTTGCATACTCCGGATATAAGAAGTAGGCATACAGAAGTATTTAGAGTGCCTTTTCATTGCACAAACCATGGCAGGAGTGAGCCCCTGTCAAGGATTGTTAAGGGGGCGAATTAGTTGAGTGGGCGGGTCTGTGTGTTCGGCCCAGGTGTGTCAGCGTTCAGGGGGAGGGTTGCGAAACTAAATGAGATTCAGTGACCTTGTAAGATTTTTTTTATATTTGTTATTGTTATTTTAAGGAATATATATATGTCTTAGGAGATTTTATTTGGATGTTTTGTGGATTTTTAGACAGTATTATTTTGTCTGTAAAATTGTAAAGTGGCAAGTCCGTAAATAAATAAATAAATATTGAGATGCCAAGTTTGATAGGAATTAACGGATGCAACTTGCAGCATCATTCCACAAGTTCAACAGGATGCCATAATAGATGGACCTTCTCATTATGGTGTCTGACTTAGGATGAACGTGGATGGATTGAAATTGGCAAAATGGTCATCTAGGCTTTCTCCATTTCTTGAGTTCCACTGCTAAAAACAAAATCTGTTATGTTACTTATTATCCAATTCATTAAAATCTTTTGAAATATGACATCTATAATATTCAGGCAACAAACGATTTTATCGTTTCAGCCACTATTTTTAGGCAGGCGATAATCGTCCAAATTCCAAATACCTTCCTTTTTATATAATGATCTGAAAAAGTGGCCTGCTCTATAGAAATAGTTATTAGACGAAAAATTGCATCTAATATATGATTTTAGACATCTTTAAAATATTCTACTGATGCCGCCATGAGCACAGAAATTATATTGCTTTTGTATTTATTATATTTAATCTTATATTATGTATTGGCTGCTTATTGGGCGATATTTCTAAACATGTTAACCTTTTTAGGCGGAAAACTGTACTAAACAAGCCCTAATACATTTGTATGGTGGATTTGGAACTCCACACAATAAGCAGTGGAAATGCCCTAAGTGCAATCTGTTCAAATCAAAGAGAGTGGGAGACTTCATGTTCCATCTCTACAAAGACTTTAGTACTTATAGGTAAGAATTATTTATTTATTTTATTTTTATTTACTAATCATTATCACATATGATATATAATAGGGCTAATTATGAAGGCCTAAACATTTAAGTTACCATTTTCACACTGCATATCCAGGATTTTTTTTAAATGCCGGTTGTAAGACTGATTGCCAGTCGAAATTCTATCTTACGAAACTTCTTAACGTATTGGTGTTATGCAGCCCGAATTGGGTCTCTATATATTTTTTTTGCTTATTTCCAGATATAAGTGCAAAGCCTGTTCTGATTTGAGCATAACCTATAAATACATGCAAGATCACATAAGGCTCCACCCGGGCTTTAATGAAGATATCATCGAACCGCTTCCGCCGAACATTAAGTTGGAAACATGGGTTCACATGGTGATTAGAGAACAAAGTGTAGTAATACTGAAGAACGCTCCTCTCTTCAAGAAGCGCCCCCTTACCACATCCACAGATATTGTGTGTTACTTTTGTAATGAAAAGTAAGTATTGACGAATAATTGTTATTGAATTTGCTTAAATAAAAAGCGCGTCATCACTACAACCATCCATTAAGTTTACGAGAGTAATTAGAATTATTTGTTTCAGGTTTATGTCGATGGCAGAATGCTGCGAGCACATGCTTTACCACTGGGTCATGATGCCCTACCAGTGTCAACATTGTCCAAATGAATTTTACACAGTTTACGACCTAAAACATCACCACAAGATCGAACATCCTGATGCCAAATTATATTTAGATCCCAAGGGTCCTACCTTAGCCAGGGCAATGCAGTGTATTGAAGGCCCTAAGAAAAAGCCGTTAAAAACTTCTCAGGAGCTACCATTAAAAAAGAAGCCACGCACGGACGACCATCCCAGTGATTGTAAAGTGAAAAAAGAGGAAATTACAAGTGGAATAGTTATAAACACTTATAAAGGAAAAAAAGCTCCGAAATCTTCAACTAGTCCAAAAATTAATACCAGTGACGTAATTAACCTAGATGACGATGATGATGACTTAGTAATAGTTACAAAAACCGACGACCAAGTTCCAAATGATGACGACGTGTTTGCTTGTGACGTATGTGTGTTCATATCAGATACTGAAATAATGGCAATAAAACATTTGCTTGAAGAGCACGGAGTTAGGACCAGGAAGTATCACATTCTAAGCAAAATAAGATCCGAAACGGAAACTCAACAAAGAATGGCTTGCAATATTTGCGATGCAATATTTACCGAATTGAAACTGAGACGTCACTTCATAGAAAATCATTTTGAAGGCCAAACATATGCTCCTTATAGATTCAAGTGTCAACTGTGTGCCGTTAAATTCCTTACTCCATCAAGAATAAAAATGCATTATACCAGAGTTCATCCGGGCGCGAAACTTAGTTACCATTGCGTGATACCTATGTCGAAAACCACAACAAGTGAAAGAAAAGTTAATTATAAACAATTCTTTTGCACTTTGTGCTCTTATACAACGGTTTCTGCGACTACGGTTTCGATCCGATCTCATCTTAAGGGACATCTGAAGCCGATGCTTTGCAAACATTGCAATACCAGATTCAGATATCACAGCGAGATAGTATCGCACACAACGAAAGAGCACTCCGGCCTGAAACCATCGTATTCTACTTTGGATGACGTTATGAAAGAATTTGCGGAAACGATGAAAGTCATAAGTGAACGCGGAATTCCAGTGCCAGATCATTCAGGAACTACTCCAGAAGTCAATGCGGTCGTTCCTGAAAATCCGACGAATAAAGTAGCCAAGAAATCTACCTCATCTCTATTTTTGCTTCCACAAGCTGATTCGCACGAGGCGGGAGAGTATAGTTACTACGGGTTACCTCAAGAAGAATTAGATCTGTCCAATATAGCCACCACTTTTGAGTTAGATGAGTTAGAGTATACTACGACTGCGGAACAAATGATGAAGATGTTTAACATGGATCCTTATGTGGATATGAGTGATTGTGCGGTAGATATAATGCCTTTGGACCAAAGTTGACAGGAAGAGAATTGGCTGAATGACCTAATTGGTTGATTGGGTTAGTTGGCGGGATATATGTTAAATGTACTTGCCGGGAGGTACCTAATCTCCTATAAGGCAAAGTCTAATAGTTCGTTTCGACACAAATTCCTCAGAGCAAGGTGATTGATTGGTGTGTGCATTTAGTTAACAGAATTTGTGGTCGGAATTCATATTTTTTTGTTTTACAGACGTCGATGTGGTGGTATGTGCATTGGCATGTAAAGGCTGGGCCAAAATTATGCAATTACAAAGTAAAACGCATTGTTTATTTCAGTTATAATAAGTTATAATAATGAATATTTGAAATTTCTAAAAAGTGTTTTTTAAATTGCTGGCTTGTTTCTAGATTAGTTTTTGTTATTGCATGTACCTACAAATACAGAACACACGATCGCAGATTTGAAAATAAGAAGTTCAGTTAGAAATGCTAATTAAAACTGTTCAAAATAACTGAGAATCGGACAAAATACATTATCACCATCTTCAGGCCTACTATTATCACAGCTTACTATACAAAAAATACACTGTGGGCAAAATTAAATTGGAAACATCTTTAATGCTCAATAACTTTTTTATTTTTAAACGATTTTTTTAATCATTTTTGGATATGTTATGGTCTAAGATATTGGGATTAAATAGAACTTTGAAAAGAGGGTCTACTTCAGTGGCGTATAGAGAAGGGGGTATTTTTCAAAACCAATGTAATCGGCCAAATTAAAGATGTAAAAATGGGCAAAACAGATCTGAAAGGGTACGGAATATTGACCATTAAAAAAAAACAGGTCAATACTAACAAAATTAAAATTGATACTTTAATTTTGGTAAAACCATGCCTTGTGGGTCAAGTTAAATTCGATCCTTTTTTAATGCTAAATTTTTGGTTTTGAAAAGATTTTCTTTATCATTTTTAAATATTTTATGGCCTAAGATATTAGATTTAAAAAGAACTTTGTAAAGCGGGTCTAGAACGTTATTTCAATCAAATCAAATCAAAAATCTTTATTTGTTTCCTGACAAACATACAAATGTCTTTACTTTACGGCGTGAAACATGTCATCATTCTAAATAAAATACAATAACTAATAACTATACAACCATATAAAGTACAGCACACCATAAGATACAATAAAATTCACACAAAAATAAAAGAGTACCTAATAAAATTATTATGTACGATTTGACAACAAATAAGAGCAGTAAATTGCACAATGAAATAATGAAATAATAGTAAAACAGTGTTGCATTTACATCCCACTAGTACTTTTACATAATTAAATTAAAATAAAATAAAAGATATATATAAATACAAATATTAAATATATACACAGAGATCATTATCACACACACAAGAGCCCATCACTGAAGTATTCCTCGATCGAATAGTAGGCCTTAGCAATAAGCAACTGTTTTAGTTTGCTTTTAAATGTTAATAAGGGTTTGTATCTTAATGTAAGGGGCAACTTATTGAATATTTTTACTATTGAGAAATGGACATTTGTCTGCAAATAGGAGAAGTTTGTTTTGTTTTCTACGAGATCATCCTTCTGCCTTGTGTTATATTCATGATTCCTGGTTAAATCCGTAAAAAGATCAGGATTTGTTTTGATAAATGTAGCAGATTCATAAATATAGATACCAGTCATAGTGAGGATGCCCAGCTCCCTGAATAGCTCCCTGCAGCTCTCAGTTTGTTTCATGTTGAAAAT
>MU192741.1:0-12372 GCA_016904865.1 Pissodes strobi | reverse complement strand
ATTAGGATGTATATAACATAAGCTAGCAAACTGTTAAAGACTAATAGATTTAAGTTTTTAAAAAAATCAGATTATTTCGTTCCTTTTTATTTTGATTACTTTAATAAAGACGCATATATGCATTTGTGGTTTTTTATCCCCTGTTCACATCAAATTGATTTATTCCTACTATTAGATTAGATTAACCCTTATTTAGGGAGTTTCCCAGAAAGGTCTGATCACCATTCTGATCTGTAAGATCTATTGTGGCCCTCCCTGTTTTTAGCGCACCTCATCTTTCAACACGTTGTTAACATCTTTTTAGTGATTCCTACCGGTACAGCTGTTTGTAAAAAAGAGGTTAAGTTACTAGATAATTTAAAGTAGTGGAAAACTTGCCTGGGAAGATAATGATTACATTTTCACTATAATTGATTATTGGTAAGTTTTCTAAACTGTTATGTATAAGTTGCATTTAGACCATTTTCCAAAATGTAACCTTAATTTTTTTAGGAAATTTTTGTATGGTATTCTAAGATGAAGGTGACTTTGGACTTGGCTAAAGTCACCCGACGGGGAAGACGCCTACTCAGAAAAGCTAAATTATTTATTTTATATAAAATTAAATCTTTTTTATGTAACGATAATGTTGGTTGCAGGTAAAAACATGGGAAAATATAAAATGTTAATGGCGGCAGGCGCGACGTGAATTATTCAGAAGAGCAACTTAGGAAAGCTGTAAAAGAACGAAACCTGGAAAAGTCGTTGAGGTTGAGGCTCGGGTTGAGGTATCTCAGCGAAAAATATTGTATCTCAAAATCGACAATAAGGCACAGGGCGAACATAAGTTCAGAGAAAAAAAATGCAGATAATGTTATATTGGCCAGTTGGTGGGGATTTCCTTTAACTGCTTCTGAAGTTGATCATGAAATCATATGTAGATCACAGTGGCAATTCAAAAACAATATTCCAGGACGGGATTGGATACAAATATTTTTGCAGCGCCACGAAGAGGTTCTATCGCAGATATGGTGCTAAAATATGAAACGCGCGAGATCTGCTGCCATGTTGTGACATTCCGTTTTGGTCACTAAATAAAAGTGAATTTCTAGTACGCCCCTGGTACAATTCCTGCTTCCTCTCGTAGTACGAATTTTACGCGTAACCTTAAGGGTTCCGTTTCATTGGTGCGTCGAGAAACGTCGCGTTGTAATTTCCTGCGCGCTGACTTCACCTTGCGAAGCGCGAGACCACGGCGACGCCTGGTTTGGCTCCGTAGGTACGGGTTCTTTTCTAGTGAAGCTTTTCTGTTGTTAGGTCGATTTATTGAAATCTGGTTTAAGCCCAGTGATCCTAGTTGGATTTTTTCGACAAGCAACGTAGAAATTGTCGCATCGGCCATTTCGATTTGTTTTAGTTAGTTTTAGTGCCGTAGATGCAGGAATAACTCGCCAGGCGAGGATTTTGGAATTGGCTTTGTCTAGTGTCGGCCGCCATTGTGGTACTTGGCGTTTTGTGTCGCGTAGTCCTGCCCTTTTGTTGAGAGGGTCCTCCCACCGGGCTGGGATACTGAAGTTTTCCCGTCCCGTTAGAATTATTGGAACTTGGTAGTCCACTTAACCGGCTGGACTTGCCGGACGTTTGAGGTTCGTCCACCTGGTTCGATTGATGTGGTTCACCCTGGTATGAACTATGGGTCCGGAACGAGCCGCCTGTGTTCACCTGACGGTGGAACTTCAGTGAAAGCTAAGTGATAGTTGGTTTTAGACTTAAATTGTTGTTTTTTTATTTTTGAAATAACTGCCACTTTTAAGTTAGTAACTTTACCCGTGTAGTACTTGCGCCCACCTGATCTCTGTGGTTTACGTGATCACGATTCCGCGCGGTAGACGAAACTAATTAAGTTTTTTTTTCTCTGGAGCACTTAACTGGTGCCAATTCCTTAATTCAATCATGTACCCCTTTTATCAATCTAGAGTTTTGTACAACCACTGATGAACAATTTTATTTAATAGTTATAATTTCATTGTTAGTTGATTAGTTTTTTTGAACTGCCTACAATTATTGTCGGTATGGTACCTTGATTTATATATAAATAGGTTAGAAACACCCATTTCAATATACATATTTTATTATCACTGTTCCTGGCTATTCTCGTTGCCTATTTTGAACCTCTTCAAATAAAGAGATAGTATCGTATTTGTGGCGTGTTTTATTTGGCTCATCCGCGGAAGTTTTCAATTTATTTATCTTGAGTTTGCTAACGAAAAAGTGGTGGCATTCTTTTTTTTTGCGCACCTTACCGGCTAGGTCTACCTTTGAGAGTGAGGGTCTTGCAGCAGGTTCCATGAATAACGCGGGGATCTCCAGTTTGGTCAGTAACGAACTCGGTGGCGCCCAAAAAACCTTTCTCCGGTTAATTGAGCAGCGGGCAAATTGCGCGCTCACTTTACAGCTTGCTACAGGACCTGCCGGGTAATTGTTTTAGCTGTGGATAAGTTGGTCGAATTCAGTAAGTGTACACTGCTAATACTAATCTCGGTGGAACTCGTCATAGCTCAACGAACTTTTAAAATCTTTTACTCTTTAAAAAAATATTACACAGAAAGTGCGTCGCAACATAGGAAATTATGAGTTGAAAGTTACCCGCAATTATGTAAAAGCTGAAGCAATAATAAATTTGAACGAGTCGAACCTCACGGACAACCCGGGGGTAAAGAAAATAATTTGCAGAAGATGAGTAAAGTAATGAGAATTATAGATACGTCTAAGCAGTCTTACGGAATATGCACATTCCGTAATGTTCTTTGAAACCGCTTCACGTCATTGGTTACCTCCGTAGTTTAGCAACAATGGGGCCTAAAGAGCCTGGTACAATAGATCAAAAAATGGTTGGTTTACTTCAGAGTTATTCGGGGATTGGCATTTAAAAGTAGCCTTATCTTACTTCAAACCCTTACCAAGGGAATCTACTAGATTTTGTCTAAATACCGCCTAATAGTCCGCATATCGCACAACCCCTTGATGTTGCTTGCTTTAGGGGTTTAAAATCCAAGTGGAAGACTATTCTTACTGAATGGAAGCTGAAAAACAGGGGAGCCATTCCAAAAGAACGTTTTCCTGACTTATTAAGGACTTGTTAAATGGAGGGAACAATTTGGAAAAACCTTATTGCGGGCTTTAAGGTCCCAGGGTTTTATCCTCATAATCCTGAAGAAGTATTGAAACGCCTTCCTAAGACAGAGGCTGTACAAGACGGTCAACATTCAAATGAAACGATTGATTATTGTTTTACAAAATATTGAGAAGCTCAAACTTTCCTAATTATTTTTATGCCGAACTGAGAAGTTGCATAATTGACAAGAAAAAGGCACATAAAGAGTTTTGTAAATCCGGATCTCAGTTTCACTATTACTATTAGCAGTTCTCCATTCTCAGATCACAATGGAATATTTTGGCACAGAAGGACTATGTAATCTTTTTGGAGAGAGCTGATGATAGCATTTCTGAGAATCCAAAGATGTTTTGGTCATTTGTAAGTTCTCAGAGAAGGTTCAATGAACTACACCTATCTGTATGTATTACATTACAACAACAAAATAGCCACTACTGGACAGGGAATTGCGAATCTTTTTTGTGAGTATTTCTCAACAGTATAGCAATAGTTAAACAATTATGCCTGATTATAAAATTGTTAAAAATATATTGACTTTGGACTTAAGGCCATAAGCTTGGCAGATGTTTTTTGGAGAAAATCTCACACTTGCCAATAAAAATGTCATCGGGACCTGACGGGGTACCAATATTTACTCAGTAATCTTAGGTACAACATATCCATGACTCTATGGATTGTGTTTAATGGGTCACTGGTTGAGGGTGAGCTTCCGGGATCTGGAAGGAGAGCTTTATAGTACATATTTTTAAATGTGGGGAGAGCAGGGAATGTGTAATGAATTATAGGAGCATATCTAAACAATCAGCAGTCACTGAATTGCTCGATGGCTTTGTGTACGATCAATTGGGCTGGATGTGTAAACAGTTTATTGATTCGCGTCAACACGGCTTTGTCAGCGGTAGGTCTACAGTTTCCAATTTGGTTTCTTATGAGACTAGCCTGCTGAGCGCCTTGGAGAGTTGTTGTCGGATTGATGCAATCTACACTGATTTCTCCGAGGCGTTTGAGAGGGTGGATCATGATTTACTCGTTGCCAAGCTTGGAGTAATTGGCTTTGAGCGGTCGGTGAGGTGGCTCCAGAGTATGTTGGTGAGACGCACCATTGAGCTCCGCTATTGTTCAGCCTGTTTCTTTGTGACTTTGATAATTATCTTGGTATCTTGACTACTTGACGAATTCCGTGTATTAATTGAAATAGAAACTCCCGGAAGCTTTTCAAGAGCTATCGCCCGTTTCATAAGACTGCAACAAAAATATTTTTTCTACTACCGTACGTAAAATACTCACTTTACGCACTCTCCATGATTCGTAAAATAGGCCTTTTTAATGTGCAGTGCGTAAAGTAAGGTATTTTACGCACTAGTGCGTAAAGTAAAGCTGACATATTTTTTGACATTTACTGACATATTTTTTGACGTTTAGGGCAGTGCGTAAAATAATTTATTTTACGCACTAGTGCGTAAAGTTATATAACATTATTTTTATTTTTTCATATATTTTTCGATAGTAGAAAAAATTTTGTATGCTACTCAAGTGTAAAGTACCCTTTTTTTATTCATGGGATTGTCGCATTCGCCTACGGCTCATGCGACAATATTCCCATTCATAAAAAAAGATTCACTTTACACACTTGTTGCATAAATAACTATTTTGCTGAAGAGAGCATTTTAGTATTATCTTTCAAAACAAGATTTTAAAATTAACGTTGCGACATTTTCTGTCACAAAGGATACGTGAAATGAGGTAAAAAGGGTAAAATTTAAAATAGGCTCATTTCAAAAAAGAAAAACAATTAAATTTCTATTACCTATCCAAAATACTTCATAAAAATAAGCCATATAAGCCTTGAAATATAAGTGTTTAAATATGCAGAATTCGAAGCACGTCTCGATCAGGGATGTGACGTAATGAAATAGGATCACGTCCTGTTGCTAGGCAGCGATTCGCGCCACTGCGCCGCTATAATGGTGACGTTTCTGTCACTGTCATAGCTAAATATAAATATCCATATTTTATGACGTCACGCCTTTACAATGTTCCAGCGACACTTTCTTATTTATTTTCACCGATTTAGACTCCTCAGAAAAATCTGATGTTTGGTATATCAACTTAATATGTCAAGGTCTTTTGAATAAAATTATTTTTGAAAAATTGAAAATGAGCCTATTGTTTTAATTTTAAAAGGAAAATAAAACTTGAAACCGTCGCGCGTCGGTTGAAATTTTGGAATTATTCTTTGGGTAGGCTTCGAATTTTTTTTAATTGCCATTTTGCTCCAAAATGAGAAATAAATGTAGCTTACTCTAGATAGGATTTCAGGCTTTCGTAGTGCTTGTTTGAGCAAAATCCAAAATTTTCCTCGTAGGCCGTGTTTTTTTCGGGAAGTAGAAACTTTCATCAAGATTACTTTTTCTCGCAAAACGACATTTTTGGTACTTCTAGGGCCTAGGGCCCTCTATCCATGGGCATGATCTATATAACGGAACAATCGTTTTTTTATTTGTAAACCAGCCTTAGGTCTCTTAATATTATTAAAGTCTTTTTAATAAATATCTGACTGCCACGTTCTAATACCGCATTCGAACCTGATATCCTTGTGCACCTTCAACCCAAATCATAAGTGTTATTTGAGAGCCGATTAGTGCCTTTGTATTTACCTGAATGTTTTACCTACTCGATAAGTCATCTGACATTGGCGTCGTTAGTGCATTTTTCTGAGAGGGCAACGAGCTTGAAGTAATTTAATCTTATTTTAGCAGTAATAGCCAAATATACATTTTTATTTATTACTAATGTATCACTGTAAGTTTGTCTTGAGGTCGAGAAGATACTGGGCGATTTTTTATTATTTTTTCATAATAAATCTTCCAAATGGGTTAGTTTGGGTTGGAAAAAAATAATGTACATTCTCTGGTATATGAGATATAACTACAGAAAAAAAGCAAAATTATTTCTACAAGTGTATGTTTTTTTTTAACTAAAAGGTGTCCGAAATTCCGAAATAATTGGAAAATATAAAGTAGTTTTCTCTTAGAGGTTATAAAAATAAAAATAACAAATTAAAGCAAAGTCTTGATAAACAAAATGAAGATTACGTATAGGCAAATGTCATTATGATCTGTTTCGAAACTAATGTTACGGTTTGAAAATTGTGAAAATCTTTCTCGATACAGGCTTTAAGGCCTTTGTAATTGCTGAAAGATTTGGTAATAAAACAAATTGTAAACAATTTACACAAATGAAAAATTTAAATAAAAAAAAAGAAAAGAACTCGACGGTTACATAGAGGAATGTCATCTAAACCAACAGGAACGTACACACATAAAGATAGATACTAAATTTGTCATTAACGTTAAAGCTATTTTACAAACAAAACTGTACAAATATGTTTGACAAATCACACTGCACTCTCGTAAAACTCTCCCAAGGTAACAATCAGCATCTTTTTTACTGCCCTTCTAAAGGATTTCACAGTACAACAGCTTTTAAATTGGTGAGGAGTAAAGTTATACATCTTCCTAGTCTTATAAATAATAGAGCTTTTTGTCTGCTTGACGAGTAGCATTTTCATGTACTAAGAGCCTGTTGCTATGATCGTAGACCGTAAACACCCACTCCCATACAAACAAGGAAAGCAACGTTAAGATCTTCCTCGACCTAAACAAAGGTCGAGAAGACTCTCGAGGGCCACCACCGCAAACATACCTCACCGCTCTCTTCTGAAGAATGAACAATGAGCATTGGTTGTCTCTTAATGAGCCTATATACAAAATACAAGTCAGTTTGGGTTAGCATGTCTCCAATAAGAAATGCCATACCAAGGTGTTACTTCACCAGCGCATGATAGACGGTCTTTGCTGCTTCGAAGTCAATTTCGCGGGCAACCACTCTCACAGCGTGACACCCAGATGCTGACGGACAAAATGTGGTTTTGAAATTTTATGCTTTCATCAAGAAACCTGGCCCACCCCTGTCTAATTACAGAGTCCCCAAGATAGCAGTCCGAAACATCACAACGAAAACAGACAGTACTGGCTGTTTGTATATTAAACACCAGTCGATTAGCATTACACCACTGCTGAACACGAGCTAGATCAGATGTAATAGTTTGCTGCAACCACTCGCTGTTGCTATCGTGCCAGAGAATTGTCGTGTCGTCAGCAAACAGAGTAAATCTACCCTCAATACCCAGTCACTAATGCACAACAGAAGGAGCATTGAGCCCACAACAGAAACCAAAATCCACTCTTCCGATATCAGAAGCCCCGGCATAATCGACAACCACCCTCTGACTACGACCCGTCAGATATGAATGGAACCAACTGCAAGCAACTCCACGAAATCCGTAGAAATGAAGTTTCCGAAACAGTATTCGATGACTCACACAGTCGAAGGCCTTAGATAGGTCACAAAACACTGCCGTGGTGCACTCCTGATTTATTTTAAAATATAAATGCTCTAAAGACTGATAAATAGCATCATTGGTGTCCCTACCATGAAGTAACTGTCTATAAGGCAAAGGAATGATGCTACTCGACTCTTGGTTAATTTTTCTATAACCTTGGAAAGAGTAGACAGAAGTGATACAGGTCTGTAGTTGCCCGTATGATCGGACTCACCACCCTTATAAGAGGGAACAACTTTGGCTATTTTCAAGCAAGCCGGGAAAACACCCGAATACCATGGAATCTGGAAATGGTGAGAGGGTGGCCTTGAAAGGCCGCGGCACTTAGGCCCCATTGGACCCCCTGTGCGTCCTCTCCAGGTCAACCAATCCATCTTGGCCATCGTCGAGCCTAGTGTTGTAAAAAAGGCGGCGATGTTGCCCGAGGAGGCTGTTCTAAGAAAAGCCATGGTTGGCCATCGTTATCCCAAAATGGATTCCCTTAGTTCCGAAACAGCGTCGCAATCGCAGAGCAGATGCTCTACTGTTTCGTCCTCCTGTTCACAGCCTCTGCATATAGGTGTCTCGCATAATCTCATTGTGTGGTGATGTTTCCTTAGCTGGCAGTGTCCAGTCAGAATCCCCACCACGAGTCGTAGGGTCTTCCTTGACATATCCAGGTATGCTTTTGCTGCAGACTCATTAGGGTAGCTTAAAAACTCCCTGGCCAGTCGACAGTTAGTTGTTTCGTCCCATCTTGCCCTAAAGTCTTCATGGGTGATCTTTTTTATCATATGTATCGTCGTCGCGACAGGTAGGTTTGAAGGGCCGGCTCCGATAATGTTTGAACCGGCTGCCTTTCTAGCCAATTTGTCCGCTGATTTGCTACCTTCGCACTGTGCATGTCCTTTAACCCAGCACCCGAATACCATGACAGGTTAATGGCATTCACCAAAGCCTGCAAAGCGCGCGGGGTGATAGTCTCATGAAAATTTTAGCTGACAAACCATCATCCCCTGAAGAGTTTTTGTTTCTTATAGAGACCACAACATTAACCACCTCATCTGGATCCGTGGGATGAAAAAATAATTATCGACCCTCTGGATTGTCACTCAAATAAGCCCTAGGATCAGTAGATGAACGCAGGTTGTCTGTCAGGTTATAATCATTTAAAATGTTAGGACATAGATCCGAAGGCTGAACATTATTTGACTTTCTCAAGTCATTGATTATCTAACCAACTCTCCTTTTGCTTATTATCAGCGTCATCAAGTCTAGAAGCATAGTAGGAATGTTTACCACAGCTAATTAACTTTTTGTACAAAGAGCGATATCTGCCAAAAAAATTAAAAAAAACTTGAACTATCAGTAAAATTTCTTACCATGAGCAATGATCTAAGATTAGCAGACGCTATCTTTAAGCTTTTGGTTTTCCATGGTTTTTTATTTTTAATTTTTAATCGCATAGGAAATGCTTTATTAAAGCGATCAGTCAGCACTTTATGAAGTAGTTGCTTGGATCAGTCAGTTCATCAACTTCGCTATAATTTTCAGCCTCTGTAATTTTCTCTTCCGAGCTGCTGAAGCTTGAAAATTGACGTTTTTTATTTTTGGTATTGTCAGGGACCAGGGACAACTCCCCTTCCAGGTATTATTTCCATCTTTTTGCCCCTACTTTTTCTAGCAGTCAGACCACTCCTAAATTTCTGAAGAGGATTTCTACAAAAGCTGAAGACCAATCTTGCTGGTGTTTTGCAAAAAAATTACCTCGGCAGGTGGTAGCAATTTTTGCAGGACTTTTTCCCGATTCAGGGGAATAATGCCACATGTTTTAAAGCCGGATATTTACTTTTCTTTCACGTTTGCACCCATTGTTAAAATTGTTTCCTTCACAGGGCTGAAACTCACTTTTTGGAAAAACTTCTCGGTGTTTTGTCTTACAATCTCTCAGCACGTTCCGCCAGGCATTTTTCATAGGGAGGAAAAAGGACACGTCAAGTGGCTGGCAAATATGTGTAGAGTTAGGCGGAAGTAATACAAATTCAATGTTATCTTCAATGCAACATAGAAATGTGGCCCGATAAGCTATAGCCTATCAAAATTTTCTTTCCTCCAATCTTCGTAAATAAGGCAACGCCATAGATCTAAACCAGGCTTCAATACCCTACACCATCTACTCCATTTTCTAGCCATATCAGATATAAGTTCTGGGCTTTGTATACAGTATAAGGAGGTAGCAGATCTCTGGATCCTGAGCCTGCCATCATAACAGAAATGCTGGTTTTAGAAGCATCAATAATGCGTGATTCTCGCTTTGTTATAGCTTTCAGTAGATCAGGATCGTCGCAAAAGTGAGTTTTATCAAAATTTACAATGTTTTCTATGGCTAATTCGTCAAAGTATCTTCGAACTACTTCGTAGTTTACTTGAGCTCTTGCTAGTTGTTGGTCTGTTGTTACGTCTAATAAAATCTATAACTCCATCCCTGCTAGGGCGATTATCTTTAAATCGAATTTCTAGAACATCTTTACGATTGAGACATGATCTAACTAATTCTCTTATATCACGAAAAGTACGCGGAAAACCCCAACTATACTTTTATTAGCCTTTCTACCGAAATATTCTCTTCCGTATTGGACAACACTTTAGGAAGCCCAACTTCATCGGAATGTTAATAATTATATTAAACCGTCACTTAAAGTCGACTTTGGAACCCCAAACTTTTTAGCCGCCCCTTGTATGCTGTTCTTCTTTTCTTTGCCTGCCTTCTCTAAGTTTTCTTGGTCAAGGTACTTGTACGGTCTTAAACAAATCTTCATTTTATAGTTGCGAACAATTTTTGAGGTATCCGAGGTTTCCATGAAAATCATTTTTTTTTAAAGCTTTTTTTGTATAGAAAACGTTTTTACGGGGGTAGATGACATTATGTTAAGGACGATGTACAGACATTAGCATTGTATGTCTTTACTGGAGGTGATGAAGAGGGAGGTTTTACAGAAACCGAGCAAATTGAAAAATATCCAGTTTCTCGCAGCAAATCGCAACTGTCGCGCACAAAAGATCCTTTGGGCTAAACACTGATCTAGGCCGCAAATGTAAACAACGTGATCACGATCGTCAGGTCTGGGTGGGGTCTATAGGATTAAAAAAAATCCGAAGTTGGCCTACCTGTCTGGAGTTACCCCGACTTACGGTACTTCAACTTAGCCGACTGCAGATACAAGCTGTAGTTGGCATGACTGATCATTGTCGAATAAGAAGTCACATGAATGTTCATGTGATATGTCTGGAAACGTAATGCCGTTTGTGCTTGGAGGAAGAAGAAACAATGAAACATATTTATGCTTCCGTCCAGCAACAGTATTTAGAAATCGTCAAATAACACTCATGGATTTGAAAGCTATCCACGCCAGGACGCTAATTGATTTCCTGAAGAGAATCGAGTCCCTGGACTAGTGGAAACCACCGTTATGAGCCACAATAGACCAATTTCTCTGGGCCCACTCACGTGTACGAAATATGAAACATACGGATCTTTCTATCTTTAGTACCGAAGCACCGTTTTTTCTCCAGAACTTCTACGCATCTTAACAGTCCTCTTTTGCATTGACATTTATAGTCATGAGGCATCGATTTTCACCGAGATAAATTCCTCGAAAGTTAAACTAAATATAATAATTTTATCATAAATCTGCAACCTTTTTTTCCAGAGGGGTAAAAAATGTTCAAGAATATGCGCCGACCTGTTGGGGTTCTGTAGATCGACCAGTGTCGGATTCAGCCTCTTCCAAGAGGTCCGCCTATCAACTAAAAACTTCCCCCCTGATCTCTTCAGCTTATAGCCGGACCCGTTTTCGTCAGGCATAACATCAGGTATCAGCCTTCTATTTTCCTCTCTCCTCCTTCTCCTTTATCCCCATCACATCTCTGACACCTTCTATTCTCCTCCTTCTCCTTTATCCCCATCATATCTCTGACATATTGATATATTAAATTCCACTTTTCTTTGGATTGAATCATGTTCGGTATCAAGTTATTCGTCTTTATTTATTGTCATGGTCATGTTTAATTCCAGTGTCATTCTTCTGAGATTCCATCTAGGGCTAGGGTATTTAAATAGCGTATGTTCTACAGCCTCGGTGTTGTTGCAATAGATACACAGATCGTTTGTTTTCCCGATTCTCTTTAGGTATGTCCTAAAACAGCCATGTCCGGAAAACACTTTCGTTAGGAAGTAATCTGTTGTTCCTTACTCGTTTTGGCCCGAGGAGAACGACGGTTGTTCTTCTCGGTCTTAGGTCAACATATTGACGTATCGGTCAAAAGCGGCAAATCCCAGCTTTTTGTAATTTTATGTTTTATGCAAACTGCCAGTAAATGTTTAAGAGTTTTTTGGACCATTTCCCGGTAAACTGTTTAATCGCTACACCGATTTTGCAATCCATAAAGCTACGCATAGCAAGTTAATGAAAATTAGAGGATTATTGGTGATGGCCAAAATAAAGTGTTAAAAAACTTACAAAATTGTATCCACTTTAAGGGCAACAAGAAGGGCGTCGAGGGCGTTTGTTCCTGCTACGACTCCCTTGCCGAAATATTCATCTGCGGGGCAAGTTTTTTTTTATATTCATTAACCCTAGAAATAGCATTGTTAACATAATATGAATTCCATATCCCATGGAGTTTTTTAATTTGCTTCAATTTCTCATCAAGATCAAAAAGGGGCAGATTCCTATTTAAAACGGCGCCTATGGAAGACATCATCAGCAGGCCCGACAAAACCGAGTAAATAATCCAAGAGCAGCACGTGGACCACAGACGCAAAACCCAACAA
>MU192740.1:0-24660 GCA_016904865.1 Pissodes strobi | reverse complement strand
TTTTTTTTTTGTCTATTAACAAAGCGTGGTCTGTACTTTGTTCTGGGCCATCGGGTGCTTCTGATGATGGTAAGTCTTGATGTCTTGATTCGGATAAGTTTTTTCCTCCGCTAGCGTGAGAGGATCTTCTAATGCATCTGCATATGCAAAAGATTTTCCTTGGTTTGCTACTTATTATATCGATTGCATCTGCAAATGCAACGATCTATTAGCCTAGTTACAGCATCTGCAAATGCTGCAATTTCTGTTTTTGAACAGAAAAATAGGTTCATGAATATGTTCACTACCTGCAACTGCAATTGCAGATAGTGGGTACGATCGATTGTATCTGCTAATACAACCAACTATTCACCTTTTTGCTTCCTGCTTAACCCTGGTTATGCTTTCGTCTGCATCTGCAAATGCAACGATTTTTTAGCATATTTACAGTATCTGCAAATACTGTAATTTCTGTTTTGAACAGAAACCAAGAGTGTAATAATTCGCTACCTCCAATGCGATGATTTTATGCAAGAGGGTTGCAACAGTATGGTAGTTATTTGTTTTTGGTGATTATTTGTGTTTGTATCTGCAAATACATAGCACTATACCGTTTTATTTTTGTCAATACATATATCCTTTACATCGGCAAATGTAGGGATATAGTGTGCCTCTAACCACTCCAACATAATACACCTACTGACGTGGAGGCTGTTGGGACCCTTCACATCTGCATGTGAAGGCCAATTTTAGTTAAAGTTATTCGCATCTGCAAATGCGAATTTGTAAAAAGGTATTGATATTATTTATTAACATCTCCTGCAAGCAATGTTTACTCCAATTTTTCCCTCGCCGATGGGCTCATATCAACACGAATTGTTTAAAAATAATGCGTTCCGATATACATCGCTTCCACAAAGCCGAACGATAACATTCCGATAAATTTATGACGAGCGGCTAAATCCCGAGTTGCAATCCAAAATACTGCGCGCGATGCGACACGAATCCATGTCTACGTCCTAGCAAAATTTCTATTAATTTACCTTTTTCCCTTCATTTTGGGTTACTCTGGGTTAGCCTTGGGTTAGTTTTGGTTAGCACTTGGTTAGTTCTTGTTGATTGATCCCCCGTTGCGAGCAAAGCGAACGGAGGGGCATGCAAATCTATAATAATACCCAACTTGGGTTTTAGTCGCTCCTAAATTATGAGTCAGCTTGCCTTTGTGGCTAGTTTTTAACGGTTAATTTCGTGAGAAAAGGGCACTCTTCGACTTACTTAAAATAAATTATTTTTTTTTTTTTTTTTATTTTAATTTTTTTTATTTTTTTTTTTTTAATTATTTATTAATGCAGTAATACCAATAATTACAGTATACATAGTCCTTAATCCTCTAGACAGTGTTTTTAACACTGGTATTGAGGATAATTGCATTTTAGTAATAACAACAGTACGATTTCCTATAAACTCTCTAGTATTGTGGCTATGAATATCCTTTGAAAATATTATGATAATATTTGAATTTTGAGTTTTATTTATTATCCTATAGATAAGTGGATCATGATTAAATATAACTTTTAGCTTTTGTTTTGCAATATTTGCATCAAATTGAATTGTAGTTTATAGTCCCACATGTGGCCCATACGGGGATCAATTATCGAAAACGTGATAATAATACGAAGGCATTATAACCATTTGTTTCTATTTTTTATATTCCTTTACATGGTAAAAACGTTTTATTCTATGTAAAACATTAATAAATGTGCAGGACGACCGGTATATTTCCTTAGTCAGCCTTTTGATTTTGTTATGTAACCACTTTTTGTGATTGAATAGTATTGCTTTGGTAGGATGTACGATTACGATTAGACGAGATTACTAGAGAACGATTCGAATAGCTCGTATCGTTAACTTTTGCTTATTATTTATATTCATTTCGATATAATATATTTCAATTCCGAATATATTGTTTGATTCTGTGTATAATTGTGCACAGACGACAAATGTAACAATGTTTTGTCATGCCCTCGTATATAAATAATGGTTTGTTAGTAATTTTTGACTGTAACCCGTTCGTTATTCTAATATAGTTAGTTTTAGAAGTTTGAGAGTATTTCCATTTTAATTTTATTAAGTAAAAAAATTAAGGGTTACAAGTGTCATATTTATTCATAATACTAAGGTAGCTTAGTATTATACACATCATGATTTTATACGAGAGATAGTTTCTGTTTTTATATATATAAGATAACCAGGTATTTACGTATATTTGAAATTTTGGCATATAATCTTATGTGAACTCACCCCCTGATTCACTTCTTCCGATGAATATTGCTCCCTTTTTTCGCCTCCTTTGCGAGCAAGACATATCACTACACATACACTGTACTTGAAATACGATTTCTAGGCATTTTTCTTCTTAAAACCAAAAGAAAGAACCGATTTACGGATTCTTGCTTGTCACCGATCGGTACAAAATTGTAATGAGGCATCAAGGCGATAAGCTCGAGCGGCTAGCCAGGGTCGGCTGAATCACCATGTTTTTAGATAACTTCTTTAAAAATTGTACCGATTGGGAAAAAGTTGTATACTACAAAGTGTAATGAGGGACGGCGAAGATGCGAAGGATAATACTAAACTTGTGTATTAGACCCTTAGACAGGTACAGCTATATTAATATCAGATGAAATCTCTATCTCTTTCTACCTTAATCAAAGGCAATGGAGCAGATAATCGTAAGTGCAGCAATGTAATAAAACATTATTCCGGATTAGCCAAAAATGTATTAAGGTGGTGGAATATTTTGAAACTAAGGATAATAATCAACATGAGGCAAAAATTTAAAAAGGTTTATCATTACCAAATGACCATGTAACGGTCAGAAAACGATAACATACTTCATTGTTAATTAAAGCTAAATTCCATCGACCTTTATGTTACTAAAATCTTTCCCTATTTACAATTCTGCTGATTAATGGCGAATGAAAAATGGCCGTGAGATTTGTTTATATATTACTTAAATTTCAAGAGCGACACACAAAATTAGTATTAGCTAACATATATTGATGAATTTGCATACATGCAATCTGCTACTAGGCGTTCTTAAACTGAAGTTGAAAAAGGTAAAGCAGCCTAAGCAATCCTTTAAATTAGTTATTGATCACCTTCAAGCAAAACAGAAAACAGTAGCAAGTGAGCTGGAAAGAAAATTTGAAGAAGCGGGAGAGCAAATCAACATTGAAGACTATTAAAATCAGGTCAAAACGCTTATACTAAACACAACCTCTGGGATAAAAAAAAATCAATCAGGAAACGCAGCAATGGATGATGAATATTGGGTCTAATGGATGAGAGGCGAAAATGTAAAAACAAGGACGCCGAAAGATACAAGAAAGCTAATACCGAAATACGAAGGAAAATACGGGCCGCAAAAGAGGCGTGGTATGAAGACAGATGTGCTGAAATAGAGGAACTACAAAGAAAACACGACACGTTTAATATGTATAGAAAAGTAAGAGAAATAGCCGGGCTCCACAACAAAACAACAAACAACCTCATAGATAAGGATGATAAACTCATTCTAAACGATCAAGATAAGCTGAAAAGGTGGAAAGAGTACATAGAAGAACTTTTTAACGACGAAAGATCTGAAAACGAAAACCAAGATATTACAACAGGGCCGCCAATAACTATAAATGAGATAGATAGGGCTATAAAACACGCGAAAACCAGGAAAACAGCAGGGCCAGATGAGATACCTATAGAGATCATTAAACTCCTGGAAACGAGGGGCAAACAATCTCTTCTTTTGCTTTTCAACAAAATATACGACACTGGAAATACGCCAACAGACTGGCTTAGGTCAACATTTGTAACAATCCATAAGAAACGTAATGCAAAAAGATGCAGTGAATGCCGCACCATTAGCCTAATGAGCCACGCACTAAAAATCTTCCTGTGAATAATACCCTCCAGATTATATGATTAAATTGAAGGAGAGATGAGCGACACACAATTTGGATTTCGCAATAATCTAGGAATTAGAGAAGCACTGTTGAGCTTCCAGGTCCTCGTGCAAGGGTGTTAGCCACCCAGTGTATATGTTCTTCATAGATTTTGAAAAGGCCTTCGATAGAGTGCGACACGGTAAGATGATTGAGATTGTCCAGCAAGTAGGCATTGATGACAGAGACCTACGCATCATCAAAACCCTTTACTGACATCAACGAGCTAATGTCAGGGTGGCCCAGAACGTCTCTAAGGAGGTAGAGATACGAAGAGGGATCCGGCACGGATGCATAATGTCGCCACTCCTTTTTAATTTATATTCAGAGCTCATTTTCAGGAAAGCACTAGAGAACATTGATAGTGGAATCAAGATTAATTGCGTAAATACAAATAACCTAAGATACGCAGATGAAACGGTGTTGCTTTTCAGTAGTCAAGAAGATCTACAGATCCTAGTCGACAGTGTATCCATCGTTTGTGATGAATATGGACTACAGCTCAACACCAAAAAGACTAAATATATGATTGTCAGCAAAGTTCCTGTGCATCAAACAGCTATTACAGCATATAGAATTTACCAAAAAAACCAACAGTATCACCTATCTCGGATGCAATATAAACGATAACTGGGATATGAGCAAATAGGTTATAATCCGGATAGAGAAGGCTAGAGATGTGTTCTTTAAAATGAAAAAGGTAGTTTGTAGTCGGAGTATTAGCAACAAACTGAAGATTAAACGGGTAAAGTGCTACATATTCCCAATACTGCTGTATGGATTCGAAAGATGGACATTGACAGACACACTACTAAAGAAGCTCGAAGCTTTCGAAATGTGGGTGTACCGGAGAATACTCCGCATTAGCTGGGTCGACAGGGTCCGAAATGAAGACGTCTTGCTGCGCATGAGCAAGGGTACAGAAGTAAACTGGAATACTTTGCTCATGTGATGCGACATCCAGAAAGATACGGAATTCTTCACCTTATAATACAAGGGAGAATAGTAGGAAGAAAAAGTCCAGCCCGAAGAAGAACATCCTGGCTAAAGGACCTCCGAGATTGGTTTCATAAGTCCACCACATCCCTATTTCGCGCGGCAGTCAATAAAGTTATAATAGTCAGAATGGTAGCCAACGGTCGGTAACGGACACGGTACTCAAAGAAGAAGAAGTATGATAGATCATAATGCCAATGCATTTTTATACCGATTCCATAGGGCAACTGATTTTTATTGGCCAAATTCCTAGTCGGTCTGCTCTTGTTTTCCTTTGTTTATTTTAACTTTTAGAGAGCGTTTTTTCGATTGTTTACTTATCAAAATTCTTCTCTATTTAATTAGCTTGAGTTCTTTAGCTTTCTGGAAGAAACGAGGTGGATTAGAGCTTTTGAGGTATTAAAAGAGACGAAAACAACCACGTAAACAATCTCACTACAAATCATGTGAGAAAAATTAACTTCACCTCATCTTATAATTATATTGCTGTCTAGTGGAAGTTAATTGTAGTCATAAACTGCCGTATTATTTCTAAATTGATTTATCCAATATTGCGTGCGGTTTTGTTAATTTCTCCCCGTGTCTAAGATTTTTTGGGAATCGAATTGTCATATGGACTTACATTTTCACCTTCTGCGCATCGTAGAAACGCATTTTTGTGTTACGATCCAACCAGCTAGGGATGTATGCTCGGAACCGCTGTTATCGATCTGTTATTTATAAATATTTATGTTTGAGGTCGTTTGCTGGGCGTTAATATTGAAGATTACGGATGCGTTACATGCGTGCCTACCGGTGTGCGTACCTCTTTTGCCTCCGCCTTACAGAACCCCAGTTAAATAACGGCGCCTATTTGGTTAGATAAGCACGTGTGTTACAGCTGATGTGATTACGGTTATGTTTTTTAATGTTTACCTTTCGATTTGTATTATTTAATAATGTCTTGTATTAAATTACAGTTATAAATATGATGCCTATAATGTAGGTGTATTTTTCCTTTGATGGAGGACCTACAGGTTAGTGGTATTCCACATTTCATGCAAGTGTGCATGATTAGTTAATTTTTTTCTCGCTTCGCTCGCCCCGAGGGCGCAACCAAACAAAACGAATCCAGACTAACCCATGGCATACCCCAAATCAAGAAAAAAACTTTTAATAACATTTACATTCGCGACTGGAAACAAGAGTGCGACAGCTTGTCCACACATATCAGCTAATGACCATTCATAAAAATCACTAGTTATGTAGTGTATTTGAACTTAATTCAGTCTGAAAACGGCAGTAAGATATTGCAGGGATCAATTCCCTGCGGGACCCCAGCTAAGCGTAGCACGCCACAAATGATCTGATTTATTTCTGTGACCAATCGCGTGGCAATATTTACGCATGCACGGCTCTCCGCTCGCTTCGCGCGCTCCGGGGGCGCAACCAAACAAAACTAACCCAAATTAACCCAAGGCATGCCCCAAATCAATAAAAAAAAATAGAAACATTTGCATTCTCGACTGAAAACAGCAGTACAACAGCTGGACCACACATATCGACTAACGACCATTCATACAAATCACTGGTTATCTTAGTGTATTTGAACTTAATTAAGTCTGAAATCGGCAGTAAGATATTGCAGGGATCAATTCTGCGGAACCCCAGCTAGACGTCTCACGCCACAAATGATCTGATTTATTTCTGTGACCAATCGCGTGGCAGTATTTACGCCTGGTTCTGTAAAATATGCAAAATATATATGCTACAGGTGTTGCAGTGCAACGTAGTCGAGAAGAGACAAAATCATAAAAACATAAGTGGGTTCGGATCTCGGATGTCGTTATTGCTCGTAGGAATGGATTGTTGGTAGAGCGTAAAAAATGTCTTTAGTAATCCTGTCGATTGTGCCTGCCGCGAGTTGCGCGAAGCATTGGCATTTGTGTCACATGTAGCATGAGGCTCGTAGGGATTGGCTAATTTAAATGTTGGAGGGAAGCTTCCGATGGAGTTTGCGCCTAGTATTCTTTTCATCACCTCTACCGATGAAAATCGGATATGGACATTCTTCAAAATCCATCCATTGCGATTGGCAGTTAGGAGTTAATTACTCTTGTGAGGATTTTCTACCCGACCTATTTATGAACCTCAGGCCGAACCTTTTCATTGCCTTTAGTGATATTTTATTAATTAGGTGCCTGGACTCACTCCGTAACTGGGATTTTTACTGTTTTCGTTGCAGGTAAATTGAGCATTTTTATGTGTCGCCATTTTGTAAGTTCGTAATTCCACGTGGATAGCTGTTAATTATTACTTATTTTTTTCCTGCAGAGGTTCTGTCTCGTCCATCATTTCATAAGAAGCATAATTCAGAAAACCTTGACATACTAAATATTGATTTTTTTGGTCTTTTTATTTTTTCCTTACCTGTAGATGTTCCTTGCCTTGGGCTTTAAGCAAAAGCCTTAAAAATGTTGATGGTTTACAGGTTCTTTCTATGTAAAGGGTCTTTCTTTCCTTTCTACGTTCTCGGATCTAAGAATTCTAACGTATAGGAGTAGAGTGTGTTCAATCGTGTGCGTTTTTTCAAGGAGTTGCTTGGAGAACTCCCACGAGCGCCCATAGATCATCTTAGTAGATCAAATCGTGAGAGGGATAGATTTTTTATATATATTTTCATTTCTGTCTAATTCATACCACGGTAGTCAGCCTTTGAAACTTTATTCTTTATTTTTTTGTTTTGTAAAGATAATTTTACCTTAAATATGATAGTTTTCAGAACAAGCAAAGCTGCAGACGGTTTGTTTGCCTTTGTTCTTTTTTTATTGATACCTTAATATTCGCTACTTTCATTTAGCCTAAAACAGGTAAAGTTTGCTCTTCTATTATCACAATTGACTAATTTAATAAAGCTGTAAGTAGTACTATTTTAAATTTTACTATTGTTTTAACGTAGCCACAAACGACGTGGCGTAGTGGATTCCCTGTAGTTGAAGAGATTGAAGAGAATCAGTAAAATGACGGTACCGAATTGGTAGCTCTAGCTGTGCCTGTACAATTCAATTCAAGGGTTCGAAGTCAGATCCCTGGCTTATTAGAGTGAAGTAGAGAATTGGAGATTAAGGCATTCTGTAAGAAAGAAAGGTGCTAGATTAAAGCCATAAAAGTTCATTTCATTTAAATTCAGAAAGGACAAACATATTTCAGTTCTAAATTGCATACTCAAGACTGTTTTAATCATTACTTAGAAATAAGTAACCTTTATATATTTAGTTTTCATGTGAATGAATGATTGAATGCATGGAAGTAGATTAGAAATTATATCTAAATTCTAGGTATTCACTATATCAAATTCAAATGCAATTTACACCTGCATTATTAAAGTACCTAAGTCAATATACCTACCGCGTTTCAATTCATAATGTATAAAAAACCCACCCCCACCCCCCTACCTTAATACAGTCCACTAATTGCTTGTAGTTAATTATACTGTTAATTGCTCCGCTTACCTTTGCGGTCAAAATAAGTTAAGAAAATTAATTTGTTTGTATCGACCATACGATCATGTTGGATATTGTTACTATCAGTGCCTTTGCTCTATGTAAATTAATATGCCCCGAATATTAATCAAGCGAAACATGCCAGAAAAGACTATCTTTGCAGAAGTTAGGCTTAGATTTGAACCGCCCGCCTTACCTCGGTATTAAAGATCGCGCTTCCAGAGGGTTTAGAATAGGTCTTTGACAGGATATGACATAAACATCTTTTCAATATGCCATTCCTTCCATTGTTGCAATCTTCACGACCAGGCTAATAATATTTCTTAATAGTTAGTCCTATAGCTTATAGTTATTCTAAAATTATAAGCAAATAAACTAACGGTCATAATTAAAGTCGCAGCATGCACTTGATTCCGTTTCACCTATAAAGAATCGATATCCACAGAGTATATTTAGATTTTCACCTCGACTTGCAATGACCGATACTTTTCGTGTCGTAGTAACACACGCAAAGCCGATAAAGCAGTTTTGTTATTTTCTACATTATTACCGGGATTATGTGTATTTAAAATAACCGCAATATATAATTTATTAATGCACTTTTATTTAGACTTCTAGTAAATTCTTTGTAGCACGCAAAATAAAATTGTTTGAATTTTAAAATTTGTGTTACATAATGGATCACTAATTTTATAGCTTGTGTGCCTGTGGTAAAATAATTAAAAAAGTACATGTTAGTAGTGAGAATTATAGTGTAGATATCATAGATTTAGTAATAATTAATAATTTATTAATAATTTTACCTAACTGATATTTTCCGATTGCATTATACAGGGGTAAAGGAGGTTTAAAGAAATCCATAAAATTACGCGCGTATATGAACAATATACATTTTTCCCTATTGTCGTAGACAAAGTACGTTATGGCATTGGTAAAAGAGTGAGCGAAATTACGGCTTTTTGAAAAGATTTACTTTGCCTCTCGGCAAGCGGCAAGGTTTAATATAGGCAATTTTTTTTTATTTTCTCCACATATTAATAGACCCTGCCTTTATAAATTAGAGAATATTGACCTTCTGATGCTTAGTCCGCATATTTTTAAAAGCGAACTTCTGTAATGTGGTCTCATATTAGACTGAATGAATAGTAAAGTATACTGGTGAGGCTAATATTCATATTTATGCAAAATGCTACATGTACACTTTTCCACTTTGAATGAAATTGAGAAAAAGCTACGAGAGATGTATTTTCAATTTTATTACTTAGATATTCAACGCAAGCTTTAATTTTCTGAACTAACTTGAGTGCTGATAAAAAGCAGAAACAAGATGTCGGAACAATGATCATGAGTTGACATTCCAAACGGAATTAAAGTAAAACAAACTGTGTGTGCTTATGACCACACGACAAAAGTGTAAACTTCAAATCTGCCTTCGATGGAAACTGGACCTGCTTACCCAAAAATTTTCATGTTTTTCGATCCTGACGCATTTTTCCAGTTTCAAGCCGTTTTCAAGGGGATTTCACGCAATTAAATACATATTTTAACCTAAACGACAAATATTGAAAGAAGTATTCCTTCAAATATCCTACAATGCATCAAAAAAAAAAACTAGCTATTCAAACCAGTAGAAATGCCGAAGTATGAAAGAATCATTAGATATTTCAAATTCAAATTTAAAAAAATTACCAGTTCGGCATTTTCAATTATGTTGATGCGATTTTTTGGTACGTATTATGTGGTGACCTATCGTGTCAAAACTCGAAATGGCGAAAAGTTTAAAATCAACTAGCTCGCCCTGTGTAAAAGATATAATTTCCAAAGTGCCTTCTTGTGCGGTTTTTGACGTAGATTCTTATTAAGTGATCAGCTTTTTTACAAAAAAACAATATTCTCCCGAAAAAAAACCTTAAATTTTTTGACCTATAATTCGATATATTTACATTTTGCCACGAAAATTAACTTTCCCGACATTTTCGAAATGGAGAATCATTTAGAGAGTTTTTCTCCTAGAAATTCCCTATTGAACTGTTTCCTCAGTTTTTAAATCGTCCCTTCTCTTTCGGAACGACCCAAATGACCCATTTTTCAAAAATATACACGTCATAAATAACGTTACTTACGGATCCACGCAAATTTGAAAAGGGTTCGGAATTTTGTCAAAAAAATTTGTCCAGTAAATGATATTAGCCGTTTTCGAGAAAAAAATGATATACTTACGAAAAATGTGTTGCACAGGCCTAAAGAAGTTTCACTTCAAAAATATGTGAGATTTTTCGGGACAAACCATTCTTAACAAAAAAGGTTATTTTAAAATGTCGTAAACAGTGCTCAAACTTATGAAGTACACCGTGGTGATCAAAAATAAGAAGATATAAAATTACCCTTATGATAAATACCCCTATTTTTAATCTTTGATAAAACGTTATTTTAAAATTGTCTCAAAACGGAAGCAAAACTTAAATACATTTCTCAAAATTTACTTTTCACGAAAAGCCTGAAATATTGGAATTCACTACTTTCATTATTTAGGCAGAGATTTTCCTATGCATAAAAATTTAGCTTGAAATAATGGAATTCCGTCACTTTCATTATTTAAATACCAATTATCATATTCATAAAAATTTAGCCTTAAATAATGGAATTTCGTCACTTTTATTATATAGGCAGATATTTTCATATTCATAAAAACATAGCCTAAAATAATGGAATTTCGTCACTTTTATTATATAGGCAGATATTTTCATATTCATGAAAATTTAGTTTAAAATAATGAAATCTGCAACTTTCATTACCTATTTAAGTGTAAATTTTGATATTCATTAAAATTTGGCTAGAAAAAATTAAATCTCGTCACTTTCATTATTTAAGCAGAGATTTTCATATTCATATAGATTTAGCTTTATATAATGAAATCTGCTACTTCAATATTTAAGAGGAAAATTTCATATTCATTACAATTTAGGTAGAAAAAATAAAATCCCGTCACTTTCGTTATTCAGGCAGAGATTTTCATATTCATAAAAATTTAGCTTGAAATAATTAAATATGCTACTTTCATTACCTAAGTGGAAATTTTAATATTCATGAAAATTTAGCTCGAAAAAATTAAATCCCGTCACTTTCATTAATTAGGCAGAGATTTTCATATTCAGAACAATAATTTAACTTGAGAATGGAATTCCATCACTTTCAGTATTTAAGTGGACATTTTCATACTCATAAAAATTTAGCCTGAATAATGAAATCTGCTACTTTCATTATTTATGTGGAAATTTTCATATTCATTAAAATTTAGCTAGAAGAAATGAAATTCCGTCACTTTAATTAATAGGCAGAGATTTTCCTATTCATATAACTTTAACTTGAAATAAAGGAATTCCGTCACTTTTATCATATAAGCAGAGATTTTCATATTCTTAAAAATTTAACCTGAAATACTGGAATCCGCTACTTTCATTATTAGGCAGAGATTTGTCATATTTATAAAAATTTAGCTTAATATAATGGAACTCAGTCACTTTCATTATTTAGGCAGAGACTTTCATATTCACGAAGATTTAGCTTGAAATAATGAAATCTGCTACTTTCAATATTTAAGTAGAAAATTTCATATTCATTAATATTTAGCTAGAAAAAATAAAATTACGTCACTTTCATTATTAAGGCCAAGATTTTCATATTCATAAAAATTTAGCTTGAAATATTGAAATCTGCTAGTTTCATTATTTAAGTGGACATTTTCATATTTATTAAAATTTAGCTAGAAAAAATTAAATTATTCAGGCATAGACATGGGCGTAGACAGGGAGGGGCCAGGGGGGCGTGGCCCCCCCCTGGAGATTTAACCGACTCATGACTTTTGTGTAAAAATTGGGCGTAGCCCCCCAAAATTTGCCACTACTGCGGCCTTGTCTACGGCTCGCCCCCCCTGAGAAAAAATCCTGTCTACGCCCATGGGCATAGATTTTCATATTAATATAAATTTAGCCTGAAATATTGGAATCCGCCACTTTCATTATTAGACGGATTTTCATATTCAGAAAAATTTTGCTTCTTATAATGGAATTCCATCACTTTCATTACTTAAGTGAAAATGTTCGTATTCATAAAAATTTTGCTTGAAAAAGTAAAATTCCGTCACTTTCCGTATTTAGGCTGAGGTTTTCCTATTCATAAGAATTTAGCTTGAATTAATGGAATTCTGTCACTTTCATTTTTTAGGCAGAGATTTTCATATTCATAAAAATTTGGGGCAAAGATTTTCATATATAACACCACAGGAGAAAAAATTTTGTCGGCAATATTTTGACTAGTATGAAAGTTTGTTGCTGCAAAATTTTTTTTTGAGTGGTATTCGACATGACTGTTTTACGAGAGTGAGAGTAAATAATAGAAAACGTATGTTTTTAAACAACTTTTATTTACATTTTTAACAAATCCAGTAATAAAAAATTTAAAAAAACTATTTATTTATATAAAAATTACAATTATTGTAGTTGAAGATTTTCCCGTAATTTTTTTCAACTATAGCAGAATTTGTTTGCATCTGGACCTGGGTTTCACTCGTAGTAGAAGCTGAAACCTCTCCTCGAAGCTTTTCAATAAGTTTTAAATGGTGCTCTGGTTTAGTAACAAGGATGGTTTTAAAGAGTTGGTACTGGAATGACCTGTGCCAACGTAGTGGTTGCAAATGATCGGTGGGAATGGTTTGTAATCTCACACTTTTTAGTGTCCAGACCAATTTTTTCCGCAGATAGGTTTGTCCATTTTGATATACTGTTAATTCCCAAAGGCATGTTTTTATACCATAATCCTTTTTCCCAACTGGGATTGGCAGTAAAAAATAACATCTCTGTTGTTAGGCTGGGATGGGTTGCTCTTCTTTCCATAAGCTTCAAATATAAACCGACTGGACACACACGTTCATTAGTCTTGTTTTTACAAGCCATTTACTATTTGTTGGTGCTTTTGAACCTCCTTGTGAAATCTTCAAGAATATTGGATTATATTCAACTCGCCCAGAGAAATCAAGTTCCTTTTGCAATTTGAAGCTTCATTACCATACCAGGCAAGTTCAAAGGAGCAAACATGAAAAAAGTCATCTGTAACCCGTCTGGATTGTTCTCTTTGTGGCATTCCGCCATTTTCATAAGTTGTTCCAATGTGCTTTTAAACTTACCTTCTTCCTTTCTGGTGCTGCTTGCAGTTGCCAACGGTTCGCATCTCTGGCCAAGCGAGCTGATTTGAAGATAATGTCTTGAAAAGGATCAATTTTCATGTCAAATTCCTTATAATATTTATCTTGAACCATTTGGGCAGTTGTACTCCATAAAGGCTTTATGCTTGATCCTTTATATTCTTCACCATTTTTCTCTTTATGTTGTATTCCTAATCTTTTAGAATTTTTGATAAATCTTCCGGCGAAGTATCTCTTTCTAATTTATATTTTCTTTCCAGGAGAAATTGAGAAAATTGTTCCCACGCTGATTTCATTCATCTCACTGTATTTTGGGGTGTTGTTTTACGAATGGCTTCTTCTATTTGATTAAAAGAATTACTTCCAAATAGAAGAATACAATAATAGTGATAACTGTAGCACTGTATGTCCCATTTCCTCTGGCAGTGTGGATATATTCTTTTTGATACAAAATGTCTTTAAAACCGGTAAAATGCCACTTTATAGCATATATCAAAATATATATCATTCGCCACCGTGTAATTTTGAATTTCCAATTACGTATTAATTGATCCTGGAGTGTGATAGGTCGCATCGTCCATTACTATTACGTTGTTCTAAGGAATGTTTGATATAAGGCAATTCTTGAACCATATTTCAAAAAATTCTGCCGTTGTATCTTCATGGTAGTCCACGCAGGAGTATTTAATATTCTTTGCAGATAGTCATAAGGCATTTAGGACCCAACCATTTTTAGAGTCGGCGTGGTAAAATGATTATCCTTTTCTCTTAATTTGCCGCAGCTTTTGTCTTACACCTTATTATACAAGAATTGTACCATCCTTTGGATGGTACTTCATACGTGTGAAACAATGTCTCATCGAGATAAATTATTGGACGATTTTCAGAATGCCATTTTTTTTATCGAGGATTTCTAATGTAGGTACGCATTGCTCGTCGTAAATGGTGTAGACTTTTCTCCTTGTCAAGTCCTGGTCGCCTTCGTCGAAACTTTTCAAGGAACTGACACCTTTCATGATTCGATGGGATATGACACGATTCTTTTCACTGTAGTTAAGGGTGTCATAGTCAAATTACACATTCCACTTGCAGCAGCACCAGCTTTATGTATTCTGTTAAGCAATGAAGTATTGACAGTTTTACAATTTCCCTAGCATCGGGAAATATATTTTTTTTCTTCACCGAAATACTAGAAAAAGCAACATCAATATTTTTAAACAAGCGCCACCTAGTGCTGTTATGTATATATAATGTTTGTTAAAATAATATGGCAATACAACGGAACGCTACTCCTGAGAAATAAAGACTAACACATTTACCTGCTATTCAGGGGATTTCTAAGTAAACTAAAAATATATCAATTTATTTTTGTATACCTACAACATAGGAAATTTTAGATCTATTTATGCATAGAAATTATTACAATCCGTACAATAATATTGCGAAATCAAGGGATGGATACACATTTTTACTGCAGTCTATCATTTATATTAAAAGGCACTTGTGTGGCCTTAGCTGACACCTAGGCACCGAACCTTAGCACCTCCACTTTTATCCCTACTACAATCATTATCAAACTAATTATGTTCTTCAAAATTAAACTTCAAAGGTAAAATATTAAATAATATTAGCATCCAAGGTAGCAAATTAAAATACGGTACCGATTTAAATACTCTCCGATAAGTGTATTTAAATCAGGAAATTGAATTTAATGCAAAATTGATTGAGCTTTAGGAGTATATCAAAGTTTCTTTCTTAAATAGATTAATATAGAATGGAAATGAGAAAATCCTTCGGAGGAAATTGAAAATTTAATTGGAAAATGAAAAATATGAATAATATATTTTTAAAAGCATATTAAACTTATTTATGTTCAGTACGAGCGTTAGCGCTTAGAAATAAATCTAAACTACTGAAATGCAAATATAGTCCGAGATAAAATAGTTGCTTTACTTGCTTAAAAGTCGAACAGTAATTTAAAACATTTCCCGTTTTTCAACGTTTTGTCTAAAGCATAACTCACACAGAAGATGTGATGTGATGTAATTATTTAAGTTAATATTTCAATATTTCTCAGACGTATTTAAAGAGCGATTACATAGTTAGCGAAAAAAATTATTTAAAAAATCTACCACACCTAAAATTTTGTGGTCGGGTGTAGTCGAGCAAGATAAACTTAAATAAAATGCAGAATAAATAATCAGTACTTTATAACTAATTTATTTGGAGGCACAGTTTTTTTTTTATTTAAAATTGAAATTTATATTAATATGGAAACTGTTTTGAAACAACAAATCATTAAACGAATAAAAATAGGCCAACATAAATAAGGAATTATAGTTAAGATAAGGAGCTAAAATAAGGAACCATAAAGTATGGAAACATAGAAATAACAGAATAAATAGCATATACGTTGATAGAAGATAACTAGGAATAAGTAAATATATATAAAAGAATAAGCGAACATAAAGACAGAATAAAGGATAGTGGAACATAGATTAAAGAAAGACAGAGAGTATAAAGTAATTAGAATAGATATCATGTTTACAGAAAACACACGGAGTAAATAAATAAAGATATTGCAATAAGCACCTAATATAACGCATAAGTAAAACGAAAACATTAAAAATCAGTCCCTACTAAGCAGCTTATGTGAGTTAATCTACACTGAAAAAGTAGTTACGTTATTAGTCAATAATTATCCTTCTTAGAAAATGCGCATATTGTGGGAAGGATAATAATAATTAAAAATACTAATATCCAAATCTAATCATCATTAAAGTTAATATAATTGATGTCAGGCAAAAGTTGTAAATAGCGCACATAATGATTAATATCCGATGTTATTCCAAACAATCCCGTCAATGTTTACTATTAATGAGAACAAGAAATCGATGTTATATAGTCACCAATCGTTTTAAAACCAGGCCAAATATACTTGCTGATAAGTGTTATTATTTTTAAAAGAAATAAATCCACAAACAATAACAGGGCATCGCAAATACCTGGGTCTATGCAATATGACATCTCAAATGCTACCCGACAATGCACGGTATGGCAACAAAATAAAAGTGAAGGATGCTGATGAGTACATTTAAAAACAGTTTAAGTATGTAAATACATTTTTTCATGTATTTCTAAACATATCTGTAACATCAACACGTAATCATTCAATATTTCAATAACAATAATTATTATTTTTCGTTTAAGCCTAATGGTCGATTTTTCTGGCATTTAATAATAATTTAATAATGTATAAAATAATAATAATAAATTTTTAAAATAAAAACCGAAAATATATCTTGTGAAGTATATTACCTGACGTTCCATTATTTGAGAAGTCATATAATACGTCACGGAAGTGTGACATTATACCCCTAAGCAATTAACTGAATTTCATCAAAGAAAATTCTATAGAATTTTCTTTGATTTCATCAAGCTGCTAGACGGGAAAATTAATTTCAAAGATTTTGTCATTTATTAGCTGGTAAATTGAGTCGAATAAAATTATCGTAAATAAAACAGTAAATTGATTTCTTTACTTTGGAATAACGGATATTATTAAATAAGTAAACAAAATTAATAGCGCCCTACCGTACCAAATTTGGGATTATTGATATTAAATTGTAATCAGATATTAGATGAATAATATCGCGTTAATTTATGGAACGTGACATATGAGTACCTATTATTTATTAGCAACAGAATATTCGATTAATCTGCATTTGAATATCTATCTACTCGACTTTCATTGTACTAACACATATTTTATTTTCTGCCTGATATCTGCATATTTTTGTGATTTCCTGCAGAATAAACAGGTTTCTATTTCCAGTGGTATGATACAATTCGCCGGACAAATTAATTTATGATATAGATACATTCTTGTACCCCATATTTTCTCCTGGTATATTTTTGTATACCTACTTACATCTGTCATATCTTATTCAACTCTCAACCCAATTAGATACAAGAGTATTCTGGAACTCTATTTTTGATTGTAGATGTCCTTGTCCTTTTCTCTCATTCTGAAAAGGCTTGCATATTGAACGCATATATAGTCAAGTTAGCTTGCGTAATAAATAAATTAAATAAAATGAGAATACAAATTAATATTAAATTGCAAATTTACGTCAGAAAGTAAAAGCGATACTGTTATTAAAGATTTATTAGATAAGTAGTTTATCATTACCTAGGGGACACGTACTAATTAGAGTATCCCTGGAAAATTAAAGTAACGCCACACAACATTGCTTTCTATATATATAGCCTTTTGATGACTATAGCAATACATTAAACAAATTGACCAGAAGGTGTGAAAGCTTAATTAACAGTTGTACTAATTTTAATGACGCCAATCTAATTTTAAATCCATGCAAGAAAATAAAGGTGGGAAAGAAATACCTTTATGAAATAGGACAGACTTATAAGACTGAAATATTCTAAAAATGCATTGAATCAATGTTTCTCAGATGGTATAGATGTGGATGTTGTTTAAGAACTGACTAGAATGTTTGCTAAGCTTAATGTTCTGCATAACTCAATTAATATCTTGATCTTTTTTTAAGTCTGGCCGGCGCGCCCTGGCGCGGGCGTTGGTCTTTCTTAATTCGCTGCATATATTTGCACGTCACATGGAACAGATTAGGGTAAAAATAATTATCCTTATAAACCTTATAGAGACGAATTTAGAAAATAATATTTTTAATGGTTGTTATTTTAAGTGAAAAAAATTATTAACGTAAAAAATGCCCAAACGGCACCGTTTCATTTATTACCTGAGCGAGCCGAAAGAAGTGTTCACTTAAAAACAGTTGCTTCATGGGAAAACTACAATAGTTCCTAACCCATCTAGGACCACTACAAGCACTAAATTATTTTATTTCTTTATAAAAAACATATATTTCTACATTATTTATAAACATACTAGAATGGTGCAAAGAAAAACAACACGAATTTTTTTTTTCGCGTTTCGTTGAGGCAACATTGGGATCATGTATCAAAAATATTAAAAATATAATATTATTCATGATACTCTTGAAAACAATGAGAATGCAAAAGTATATTACATTTTTTACAAAGAAAAACGGTGGTACTCTTGCATGTCCTGCAGGGCCTCCGCCAGTTTTCATAATTCTTTTCAACTACCTGTCCAACGTTATCTAAACGTGAAGCTGGTGGTAAGAACCCACTGGAACTTCCTCCCGCTGTGATTGCCTTCTATATTTATTAGCAGTAACAAGGCTCGGTACAAGTTCAGACTTGAAATCTAGCTGCGAAATAGGATTGCCTTTATATACAAGCTTGTACAACTTCCAGGAATTTACCACAGCAGATTCTATCGCATTGATGAATACTGGCCACCACCATTTTTTGCCACGAATGTTTATTCGGTAATTTGCCACTGCATTGTCGTGCAAGTCCACACCGCTAATGTATTTGTTGTACTGAATGTGGTTGTTCTATGGAGGTTTCTTTCCTCTCTATTCGAATACCATATGTTTTTACTGCTTCACAATTTTTTGCCACCATAACCACGGAAATATCATTCCAGCGTACAACAGTTATTTCATTTGTGTGGTCAAAACGTGAATGCATCGAAGCTCGACTTTTTTTTTCGTATAGGCCTACTAGCTTCTAGGGGACACCTAAGCATCCTATTTTCGCGTACTGTGCCAATAGCAAAATATCCTTCGTACTTTAAATGAACTAATAACTTAGAACTAGTACAAAATTTATCAAAATAAATTTTGTGAGCAGACTTATTCTCCAAAAGTCTCAAAAGAGTAACAACTTCCTCACCTAGATCAAATTCTTTGTTTACCTATTGAGTGGATTTTCCAGCATAACGTTTGAACTTGAATAAATATCCATTGGTTGATGCAAGGCACTACATTTTGAATCCAAAACGCACTGGGTTTCGTTTTAGCAACATGTTGGCAGAATGATGTCCAAAGTATGGAATCAGTTGTTCATCTATCTACTTCGGACCACAAACTTATTTCAACGATTTGTGAATTGCCACTTCTACAGAAGGATCCACCATTCATTGCCTCGCAAAATCTGACATTACAATTTTCTGATTGGGACGATCTAAGGGAGTTCTATCTAGACTTTCCTTGGCTCGCGTCTACTTTGGCACTGACGACCCGTCAGTCTGCTGCGAAGAGATCACGCAAGTAATCTCCTCAGGAATGGGAGCAAACATCCCAAATTTCATCAATTTACCGTCAAAAAAAAAGCTCTGGTTCGACAGAAGATGCGAAATAGCTGTAGGTAGCAAACACCAAGCCTACAAGTACTGGCAGCAAAATCAGACCGCTGAAAATCGCAATTATTTTGTCGAGAAACGAATGCAAACGTGTGATCGACGAAACTAAGGACAAACACAATCGAGGGCTCAGGAATAAACTTTTGCAGTGGCTCCAGGAATTTCTGGTTGGTAGCAATGGCAATAGGTAATAACTTTACAAAAACGTTGACAGACGAACGTGGCATGACGGCGACTACAGCCAAGGAAAAAGCAAACATGCTCGCCAAAATGTTTTCATCGCACTCTACCTTAGACATCAACACTACCATGGCAGAAGTCAAGTTTCATCACCGTGATATTCGTAAAATCCTTAAAGGACTAGATACGCAAAAGGCATCAGGACCGGACGGAATGTTTATTTCTAATATAACCTTCAAATCTCAGATGAAACAGCTGACTTGACAATAACTCATTATACAAAAACGGGGGACAATAATAATTATTGTTGGTTGCCTATCGAGAGATATAATAAATGAAAGGGATATTTTTGGAAGGTTGCCAGATGTACATGTGCTCTAACGATCTTCGTACGATTTTGATGTGTTTGCGGTCCAGGCCAACAAGGAAGTACATAATTGATTGATATGCTACCATCAGTTTAATGTTAAACGACTGTCTTTCGCTTTCGCTTTAAAAAATACGCCGGCAAGATGTTTTAGTGGTTGAGTGTGGTCCCTAACTTTGGCAACACCGCTCGAATTGCTTCGCAAGTGTTCCAACAGGAACACATGCTCTGGGCTAAAGGTGCGTTTACGTCGGAATTATCGCGGATTCATGCGTTTAACAGTTTTGATGTCAGGAGTTTAAAATGGCCGCCGACCGGAACGAAATAGTTTCTGGTTGTTTGGTCATTGTCAATAATGGTTTTATCGTTGAATTTTTCTGGTCTTTTAACAATGAACTTGGCGTTCTAGGTGGCCGGTGATGGCTTGGCCTCGTTCTCTTTCTTGGTAAATCCTCCAAAGAGGAGGTAGTGCGTAGGCCTGATAAAAAGTTTAAGAGTTTCTAATTCGCCCTAAGGGGGATAATACTTATTTCGGGCTAAGAGGTGGCATAGTTACTAGGTTGCTGTAGTAAATTACTTGACTGTGGATTGGTTGGATTTTGCCAGAAGTCAGATTTATTTTGGTGACTGGCCACGCGATTCCGGAAAAAAAATACGCAGTTTCCTTCCTCAAAGAATAGAGGAGAGAGCATTGCTCCCAATTCGTCATCACCATCGAAAACCCTACGTAGCTAGGTAAATAAATATATATATCTTACATTTTGTACATACTCATTTGTTTCCTGTACAGGGGGAATTCTTTTATCAGGGTGTAAGTCACTAAATTATAGTTTTCTAACCGTTCTCAGACGGGATTAAATCTACTGCACAATACTGCTATATAGAAATTGTTAATTTTGAAAATGTATTAATTCTTGCGCATATATCATGCAATATCGTCAAACTTAAGATAACTTAGGCATGGAACAGGCACAGCATGACTTTATTATACTCATCACTTTTACAAGAAGTAATATTCTGGGGAAATCATGCGTATTGAATAATAGTTCATGATACCGTTCTCGGTATCATGGTGCAGTCGAGCACTCATAGCTGATTCTTTGTCTTTATGGACACCCGTATTATATAATAGGTTATAGGTTGTATAATGGTTGTATATAATTTTTGATAAATTTCTTTTCTACTTTGAATTTGGATTATAAGAATTTGTGAAGTACTACATAAGCTTATTCAATTTAGATTTAATATGAATTGCATAAATGGGCAGCATTGTTCTTGCCTAGAGGTCTAACTATTAAAAAGGCAAAATTAAAATAAAATATCGGATATATTATTGTTTGTTTAGTTTTTCTTAGTTTTTTTTATGTCTATCACCTATAGGGTGATATGATATTGGCTGTCTTATGACCTTCGTCATTTTGGCAAGGCGGCTAAATTTCTATGGGGGTCTTATTATTATTTTTAAATATTCTTGGAGAGTATTCTAAAAGTGAAAGCTGCCTGAAATTACAGTAAGAGAATGCATACTTAGCGCTTGTTCTCTTTTAGGGTTTTTAGCTGGAGCTATTTTTGCCTGGAGTTATTTTTGTATATGAAGCAAGTTATTTGAATATGGAGCAAGTTATTTTATTTGGAGCAATTTTTGCATGGAGCGAGATTAAGTAGCTAACCAAGTAGCTATCAGTGAGTACAGTTGGTTGTGGTTCATTGGTTTCCAGGTCGTCGTACAACTGGAAACACCTAGAATATCGCTTTACAAGAACTCCTTTGTCTGGCGCACTGCATCACTGTGGAACTCACTCCCAGGACATCTGTTTCCCCCTAATTACAATCTACAACTATTCAAGAATCGTGTCAATCAACATCTTCGCACACACAGCACCATATGATCTGCCTTTAGTGTACGTGTGCCACTTTCATAAAAAAAATATGCTTGAATACATCAAATTTCAGAAAATTGCTGTTTGATTGATTTATCAATGGAAGAACATTCGCAATTTTATCTTCCTTGTCTAACAGATCGTTATCAGCATCGAGACATGGCATTTTTACGAACAGGGCCCCTTTGTCTTCATCAGATGCGCAGTACAATTTTACGTAGGTGAGTACGTGATACCCATTCAGAATCAAAATCTCAAAAAGAATTCAAGGTCGCTTTGATTCAAGTCGAAATTAGTATGGTTTTTATCTCTTGAATATTTTAGCGAATATAAAATAACAGGCTGCATAATATTTTGGTCAAACATTTCAAAAAATAAATTGGGTATAGACCCTATGTAGCGCCTCAGTAACTTTTTTATATCACTTTCCTCGTTTGAAATAATACTTGCAACGGGGGTTTTACACCATGTAATATTTTAAATTTTTGGTAACTTGCTGAGCTTCGGTAAAAGTATTTTTGCTGTATGGTCGTTCGTTTCACTTACTTTATTTTCATCGTTTAGAAGCATTATCTGAAATGTTTTCGGCAATCCATCAGATTGTCATCTATGTCGTCTTCGTCTGTTAGATTGTCGACATAGAGAGGTATGTAACAACCGTCGAGCTCCTCATTTCAAGGTCGAAGTCTTCTATAGCTGCTTCCAGCTCTTTTAAAGACAGGGGTCCTCTGGAGTCATAAGGCTTCCTTGCATTACTGTAAAATATTTGTCGAAATAAAACCCTAATTATTTTTAAATATGTAATTCGTACATACCATTGCAAAGAAGTTTTAAAATCATGAAGTATAATACATGCACTAATATCAAACAACATTTTACTATTTTTCATAATTTATTTATATGTACAATATTTGATTTCAAACAGCATACATTCTTTAAAAATACTAAATCAAGATTTTGTAAATAAATATTTTGTAGTGTAAACCTTTAGTCAGAAAAATTGGTGGCATTTAATATGCATTTTCAAAAACTGATATTGTAATTAAATTAAATGTATTAAATTAGTTCGGATAACTTTTATAAAAAAATGCAAGTTATGTTTCTTTAAGGTCGGTTGGGGTAAGTGCGATACAAAACTAACATAGTTCAAATATAGGCAGTTCTAAGGTTCCCTATCTATTTCCGGTGATTTACGAATTTTTTTTGCCTAAAAGGCACACATATTCAGGACTACATTTTGACTATTTCAAAATGATTTTTTCCTTCTTGACAGTTGAAAAAATATATATATATTTTGATGTCAGTGTACACACGTATCCCACAAAAATGGGGTAAGTGAGTTTTTGCGTTTAACTTTGTGTATGAGCTGAACATGATAATTTGTGGGGCAACACCGTTTTGCTCGTTTTTTTCTGAATGAAATGCTTTTTACAGATTTAGGATATCTTTAATAATAAAAAAGTTACAAACTCGTTCACTTATAGACAACAGAATATTAAAATTCTACCTAATCCTAAAAATGAGAATAAAGCTCAAACTGAGAAACTCTAAAGTACAAAATGATTTTTTGAGGCAAAAACTAATAAACCTAAAATTAAAGAATAACTTTTCAAGCCTAAACTAACGAACTTAGAACTAAAAATGCATTTTTGGGAATTTTATTCTACTGTATAGCCTGTAAATGCTACTTGGAAAGATATTTCTCCTCGTCTTCCTATCTCTGGATCTGGTAATGGCTTTACAATATCAGTTTTGGACACAGTGAAAATGTCGTCCACAAATGGAAACTTGAATATTGATTTTCTTCTGAAGAACTCACTTTTTCTACAAAATGTAATCTCTAACGTAAGAATCAACTAAGAAAACTGATCAATGTTTGCGGACTTTGTCAGGTATGACGCTCGTGTGTTTTCCTTAGTTGATTCTTACTTTACCTCTTTACCATTGATTTCTACTGCTTTTCCCACATAGTATTTAATATTTCTCTTTTCTGTAAATTTAACCAAAACCCAGTTGTCAACAGATAATTCAAATAAGCTCCTCGTCACCTTATGTAGATCAGCGTTCTCTTCACTTATTTCCTGAGTCTTCTGTATATTCAATCGTTTGTTCAATGTCTTCGTCACTGTCCGAAGCTAAAGATTCATTGTTATTCTTATTTTTTCTTCCTTTCTTTTCTTTTTGTTTTTTTTGTGCCTCTTCACTTTCTTTCAGGCGCAGTAAGACATCGTTTCTTGTTTTTTTTTTTTTTTTTTTATTTTTTTTTATGGCAGTGGCACACACACTAAAGGTAGATCCTATGGC
>MU192739.1:0-24939 GCA_016904865.1 Pissodes strobi | reverse complement strand
ATAGCGAACACATTATGCGCATTGTCTTTGACGAATGGAAAGGAGGAATAACAGTCGGAGGCCGAAAAATCATCAATCTTCGCTATGCTGACGATACCCTAATTCTAGCTTCCTCAATAGAAGAACTTGAACAGATTATGAATAGATTAGACACTGTTAGCAGAGAGTATGGGCTCAAAATTAACGCACAGAAAACCAAAGTGATGATCATCGACAGATCCACAAATAACCAACCAGAGATACGAAATGTCGCAGGATATGAAGTGGTGAATAGTTTCAAGTTCTTAGGCTCTGTAGTCACGAACAGTGGAGGGTGCGAAGAAGAATTACGTCGATGCCTTACAATGGCCAGATCAGCAACGGCCAAGCTTATTAAAATCTGGAAAGACACTGACATAAGTACGAACACCAAATTACGTCTGGTACGGGCGCTTGTCTTTCCTATCGCCCCTTACGCTGCAGAAACTTGGACCATCAAAAAGTCAGACTTCCAACGTGTATTGGCCTTTGAAATGTGGGTCTATCGCAGAATGCTGCGCATACCCTGGACAGCACACCGCACAAATAACTCAATATTAACAGAACTCAACATCACCACTAGGCTCACCACAATTATTAACCAAAACATACTGCGATATTTTGGACATATAACGAGACGGAGAGAAGGTATGGAGAGACTAGTAGTTGAGGGCAAAGTAGAGTAAAAGAACTCGAGGAAGATCGCCATTGCGATAGTCAGATCAATCAAAGAACATTACAGGTTACTCTCTATCCGAAGCAGCACAACACGCTCAAGAAAGGGAAGAATGGACAACAGCAATAAATCGAATTACATAACGCCACCACATCCTTACGAAGGATAAAGGACAGAGGAGGAGGAACCCAACCGTATGAAAATCATTTTAAAATGGCTCCACATGCCAGCAAAGAGCTAAAAACGAGAATTGTAACCAAGTTAGAAGATGGTTGGTCCTTATCAGCGGTAGCCCAACATTTTAACGTAAGCAGGACAACAGTTTTTTCTATTAATAAAAGATGGAGACAAGAAGAAACGCTTGATAGGAAACGGAGATCTGCTAGACGAAGAGTAAGTTTAGTTCAGGAAGATCAAATACTAGAAAATGACCCGTTTGAAAGCGCAAAGAATGCTAGGATTCTGTCGCAGTTTCCGGGCAGAACTTACTCTCCAACAGAAACAAGCACGACTAATCTTCGCTCTCAATTACCAAGCACGTGAACAGCAGTTTTGGGATAGGGTCATATTTTCTGACGAAAAGATCTTCCAATCCTCAAAAAAATGCAAAATTGAGGTGTATCTTGGTAACATTTCAATTCGCTGTAACTTTTTTGTTTTTACAGATATCAAGGTAAACAAAAAAACTAAATGTAGGGTTGGTAGCCAAGTTTTTTTCTAAGTTACATATAAAACAAAACACTAACAATTTTCGGTCATATAAGCCAACTTTATGTTTTTTTTTTAAATGGAACACCCTGTATATTACTATATTTTTGGACTATCTAGAAAAATATAAACACATTTCGTGTATAATGTCCTATACCTATCTTTAGCTGTTTACGAAATATTGACAGTTGAAAGTCGGGCATTTTGACACTTTGACAGGCTCTAAAATCTAAACCGCACGAGATCAAAGAAAACGGTTTGCACAACCTTAGGTTTTCATAAGCTATCAAATGAGAGTAACTGTGAATTTAACCGGAGGTTTAAAAGTTCCGTTAATTTTATCCACGGGTTAAATGTCAAAATGCCCGACTTTCCACTGTCAATATTTCGAAAACAGTTAAAGATAGGTATAGGATATTAAACATGAAATGTGTTTAGATTTCTCTAGAGAGTCCAAAAATTTGGTAATATACAGGGTGTTCCGTTTAAAAAATATAAAGTAGGCTTATATGTCAGATAATTGTTAGTGTTTTGTTTGATATGTAACTTAGAAAAAAAATTAGCCACCAACCTTACATTTTGTTTTTTTGTTTACCTTGATATCTGTAAAAACAAAAGAGTTACAACGAATCAAATTGTCATCAAGATAAATCGAACGCACGGTACAGACCAAATGACCAGCGTTTCAATCCTCGGGACGTAGACAGGTATAGAGCTGCAGGCCATTTCAGTGTAAGCGTGTGGGGATGGATTTCGCCGCGAGGAATGGGAGTTGTCTGGTGGATTCAGGGACGATTTGTTGGTGAAACTTATATTCAAATATAGGAGAACGTTATGGTGCCCGGTGTAGAACAGCTTTACCCTGAAAATAATTATATCTTCCAACAAGACAATTGCGCTGTATACACTTTGAACATCGTCACATAATGGATTCAAAATGCCAACATTGAAACCTTGCCATGGCCAAGCGACAGTCCCGATATCAACCCAATAGAAAACATATGGCGGATAATAGTCAAAAGTCTTTACCGACGAAATTTTATGCCTCAGAACAGCGAGGAGCTATGGCAAGGTATTCAGGAAGTATGGGAGAATTGTCACTTGAAGAAAACTTCATTACCCGCTTTATGACCATGGGTCGAAGACTTCAAGCTGTGATTGATGCAGATGGAGATTTCACAAAATACTAAGTTGCTTTTAACTGTTTCTTTTTGTATTCACCCTTTATTAAATTAATCAAAATATTCTCTTTATGTTTAAAATTAATAAAAGTTGAGCTTAATCATTCTTTTAACCATGATACCTATGAAAACAACCAACGATAAACAAAAGAAATATTGAATACTATAATACCTAAACATATAAAATTTTTGCAAGAGATATTTATCAAAGTACAAAATAGATAATGGGATCATCACTTATCGCTTACGATTTTTGCGTTTAAACAGACCATTAGTTCCCTTATTGGACGTCAAATCACATTTCGTTTTGTCAAAACGAAGGTTACCTATATGTCAGCTTTCATGATAGGAATATACTGCCCAAATAAAGAACAAATTTTTCAAGTCGTATCAGTTTTTTTTAATTATCTGTACATAGTGTAGTTTACGGGCCACATCCGGATTTTACAAAAGAAAATAAAATTTTAGTAGTAATCCAAACAAACAGTGCAGAACAAAGAACATGTCGACCAAATCAGGTCCTCCCAAGTATCCAAAGCAGTTACTCTAGCACTAAATATAGCTGACACGGAGACACAACAAAATGCGCATAAAAATACTGGAAAGTCTCAAAAGCCTCTTGGTGCTGAAGATTGGACTGAGGTCATTGGGAAAAAGAAGAAATTTACCTCCAATCGTCAGACCAGCACCCATAACAGGTGTGAATGAAGCTACCGCACATCTAAAGGCTGCAGCAGCTACCAATAAGTCCTGGGCTTGGTTATTCCTGTCTCGACTGTCCACTGATACCACTGAACTACCTAAAGGAAAATGCCAACACTGGCTTTATCTGTGAAAGAGTCCTTACAAAAAGGGACTCATCTTATAGCTCGTTTAAGCTTGGCTTTCCACCGGAAGACGGGCAGCTTTTTGGCCTAAGAATATACTGGTAAACAGTTTTTTAAACCTGAGGTACCTAGTGCATCAGATCTAGATGCTGGTGCACAACTCACCCTGCTCCCTTGCTGCATTGCAATGTCAGGTCTCTCCGAAATAAGCTATCTGAGCTGGAGGAAATCAGATTTGCCAGCATTACTGAACACTGGTTTACCTCACATGAACTTGAGTCTTGGCATTGACGGATGCTCTCTTACTGGGGCCACAACCCGTGTGGAACATAGAGGGGGCGGAATCATGCTGTTTCAGAGTGACCAGGTGGGGGAAGTTTGTAAATGTAAACATAGAAAAATGTATAGAACTGAATTGTGTTTATTATAAACTTTTTAATTTGTATGTAATGACCATCAGGTGATCTTGACACATTTTTTGGTACACTTGACGATACTCTACAAAGTTTTGATCTTTGTGCTAATATTATAATTGCCGGGGATTTTAATGTTAATTTTGGGACAAATCAAAAAATGGCTTGCTCCTTGGTGCATATTCTCGAGTGTTATGAGCTCAGTAGATTAATCTTCACAGCTACAAGAGGATCTGCGTGTCTCGATTACATATTTGTAAATTTCGAAACTGGGAAAACTGAAACTCTAGATATTCACATCTCAGATCATTCCTGTCAGATTATTGAATTTAATATTCTTTAACAGAACAACAAATCTTACACGCCATATATGTATATGAAGTCAATACTTGGCAGTGGCGGATTTACCCTAAGGCCCGGGCCTAGGGCGGCCAGATTTAGAGGCGGCCCCAATCGTGTAGTATATTACGTACCTAGGCCAGTAAAGTAAAAAATGTCTCAGATCACATGTAATTGTCGGCCGCAGCAAAGCTGAGGTCAACAAACAAGTGATCTGAGGCTTTCTTATATACTGGCCAAGGTGTGTATACTATATAAAAGTTGGCAATAAAGTAATTTCATTATGTAGTCTATATGGTGGATGCTGAGAAAGGGGCGGCTGATAGCTTGGGGCCTAGGGCGGCTGAGACTGCAAATCCGCCACTGATACTGGGATTTCATTGGTCATTCAAACATTACCTTAGACCGAAAGTTACAACGTTTTATAACAGTTCTTAGGGATGCATTCTGCAGTCGTTCCCAGAGAAGTTATGCAGTGGGCCTTGGAGTGTGCGGGGTGGTACTGGATGGTTTAATCACCTATTGAAAGTACTGAGATGAAGTTTTTCCATGAACTAAGTCAGCAGTACAGCACTCCAGGTAACATAGAACTCTACAGTGTTTTCAAACGCCATTATCGCAGTGCACTAAAGACTGCAAAGAGACAGGCAAATGACAACAAGATAAACACAGCAAAAAACCCGTCAAAGACCATGTGGGAGATCATAAATTCCAACAGAGGTGCGGGAGGCAAAAAATGTCATTGATATTTTACTTAATGAATTTAACAATTTTTTTGCCGATCTAACAAAAAAAATTACTGACAATAACATTTCCTACTTGGAGAATCTAAATAATGTGCCAGGGACTGTGGGAGAGTTTCAATTGACTGCTTTCACAATAATCGAAGTGCGTGACACTATTAACTCTCTAAAAAACAAAGAAAAGCTCCATCTATGGGTTAACAGTAAAGCTGATTAAAACAATGAGAGACGTAATTGTGCTACCTCTCACAAATCTAATAAATGAATGCATTTCTTTGAGCGTCTTCCCGGAGTCACTTAAAAGGGCAGTTGTAATTCCTGTATTTAAAAAAGACGATAAATTTGATGTGTCAAATTATCGCCCAGTCACTTCAAAGGTTTTCGAGAGGTTGCTAGCAAATAAAATTTTACTTTGAAAGTAACCATCTATTCTCAGACAAGCAATTTGGTTTTCGTCAGGGTAAAAGAACAATCCATGCCATCCAATATAATGTCTCGGTGTTTTGCGACTTGAGTATGGTTTTCGATTGTGTTCCGCATCAGACTCTCCTAGACAAGCTTCGGCATTATAAGTTTCACTCAAACACCATAAGACTTATTCAGTCAAATATGAGCAGCAGATTCCAAATCGTGAAAGTAGAAGATTAGAGGACATAGGGATTCCCCAAGGATCAATTCTTGGTCCTCTATTATTCTTGCTATTCATAAATGACCTCCCTATGGCAGATAATGAGGCCTTCTAGACAGTGTATGCTGATGATACCAACTTCAATGTAACGGGGGATAATGTTGCGGAGGTCGGGAGGGCCAGTTGTGGAGCATGGCCGAGGGCAGCAGATTGCTGCTAAACAAAGACAAGACTCAATCTATGATCTTTACATTTAAAGAGCCTGTAGGCAATATGGACCAACAGCCTGTTAAATTTCTCGGGATCTATCTGGATTTGAAGCTTGTTGAGTTTGTTTCTGGCAAGTTAAAGAGCACTGTTTTTTTTTTTGGTACAAATCCTGAAAGATTGTATTTCGCTTGAAACCCTCTGGTCAGCTTACTATGATCTCTTCTACTCAGCCATAACCTACGCAGTCTTAGCTTGGGGTGGTTTCACGGGTGCAGGCTGAATTTTTGCATTGCAGAGGAGGGCAATGAGGGTTATTGTAGGACTGGGGTATAAGGATGACTGCAGAGGTGCTTTTATACGAAATAATGTTCTTACATTCCCCGCGATCTATATTATGGAAAATTTGCTTTATGTTTATGTAAATTGTGGATACCTAATAGTTTTTTAATCAAGTGCTTTATTTGGTACTATATGCCAACTATTAATTTTTTATTTGATTGACCTGGCGAATGTAAACACTTTGATGTATATAAACATTAATAAAATATTTGTATTTGTAAAAAAAATAGCTCAATAAAGACTGATATTAAAATTTTGAAAAGCTTGGAGATAAATTCGACAAAAATTGCTTGTCTAGATCCCTGACTTTTAAATGTCCTTCCAGAATAGACAATTTGTTAAAAAATGGATATGGTTTGGGAAAGTATGTTCAAAAATAGTAGTAAGATAAATACACAACACTCAGCATTTTAAGAATATGATTGACACTTTCATGAATAATTCTGGTCGTTACCTTCCAACTGCGCTCAGAAAAATGTGCCTAAACCTTTTGTTGTGAAAACTCGATAATTGCCACTGATAAAAAAAATGCGCTCAAGCGCTTCATTACGCGAAATACGATGAAAAAAATCTCCAAAATATCCAAAGCGATTATAAATGATTCTTTAGCTGAAACCACCAACAACCTGAATTAAATTATAGGCTAACTCTAAAAAATGTCTAAATAATACGCAATCTAGACAATCTAGATTCTTATTAGTATAATTTTAAAGTTGTCATTTAAGTATTCCAAGTGCACAATTTAAAATTAGCAAAGTATACAAACATAAATAAGATCCAGGAACTAATAAAAAAAATAAACAAAAACTCGGCCCATGGTTGTTATTAATGGTCTATATGTCGCCTTGTTTTTCTTAGATTCCGCATATACGTTTCTATAGAATAATATTCAAAACCGGAATACGAAATATTAATGTATCCAAAAGAACTTTTCAATTTTCTACAAATCACCGGAGTTATTTTGTATAACAACCAACCGTTTAAATATTGAGAATTAAAATACTTAAATGACAACGTAGAAAAATCAATATTTAAACAATGATCTTTGCCACATTACCTACTTACTTAAAATCATAAGGTAGTCCAAAGAAAATTTGATACATTGTCGGGGAAAATGCTTCGCTGGTCGTTATTATGTTTTTCATATTTGGCATATTTCTAAAATATTTTATATTATACAAGCTAGACTTAAGTTGTCTGTTATTTGTGACATATAAAACCTTATATATTTTTAGATTATTTAATCCTGTTGAAATCTCTAGAAATGCATGTTCCAACCGACCATCAAAATCATACATGTGACAGTAATTTCCAGTAGCATAATTCGTTTGTCAACATGATAGATTACGTATCGCTTTCAAAGATGAAATTTATCACTGGAAATGATGGTCCCTGATACGGTTTTCTAGTCGGTTGGAACAAACGTATATATACCCAAATTCAACCCAATTTTAAAATATTGACTTTTTGACCTTCTTCATAGCTCGATCGGAACAAGAGCCAAAGGTGCTTGAATCTTAGGCGTCATTTACCGAAGAATGTACCTTCTTATGAAGTACATATAGACTTTGTATTTCATATACTATCTAATTAGATTAATTAGAGATACGATGCTTTACTATGGATCGAAACAATTTGTTCGGCAGTACGGCCCTTTAAAACTCAGTTAAATAAAGCTTTCTCCACACTAACCCATGTAAAAGTTGTGAGAGCATATTTAAATCACAGTTTAAATATTTTTAACCTGATTTGTTATATATCAAAGAAATGTGAGAAAATTTAAAATACTGGCACCCGATCCAGGATTGTCAAGGTATTTCTCATATCCCACAAATTAGAAATGGTCGAAAATCAAGCAGTAAAAAAAATAAAGGTGGAAAGAAAAAATGGAAAAAAGGAAAAAAGCTAAACTACTAAAGGCAGAATGGCAAAATCAATAATTGTGTATATTTGAAGAAACTACATATGACCGTACTTTTGACAAAAATGCATAATCGTCATTTACTGGCATGAAAAAACTAGGGGAAATTAGTATAATATGGCACACCAGGATAAAAAGATCTTGGCGGCGAGTCTGCGGTACAGTTTATACCGTAACCGAATCAGTTAAACAAGTCTCTCCACTTGTTTTGAAGCCAAGCGCTTCAACCAATAGGATAGCTGGGAGTTCTTATCTTGCGCCTGTGCTCAATGAGTGAACGCTGCCTCTATAAATAAAACATTAGTTCGGCATATATGTATGTCTCTTTGCAATAAGATACCGCCTCTAAGGAGAAAGAGATAGAGATGGCGAGAATTAACCGTAAAACGAGGCACACAACAGGCTTGTATTTGCTTGTATTCAGATTCGATTATTGATTTTTACGCGCCGACAGGAAAAGTATGTTGATTGAAAAGGAATCGAAAACCGAAAACTCCATCTTGTTTGTTCAAAAGTCGGCTTTGTTTGTAGAGTGCTTTCGCAAATTTTTGTGTATTAGATCCTAGTTCGACTCTGTCCACGGCCCAGCTGGCCGTATAATTCTGACGTTTCCATGAAAAAAATAGAATTTGGCTTCACTAATATCAAAGGTGCCGGCTCTGAGTTGTGCAACTGATTCGGTTACGGTATAAACTGTGACTGCGGCGATCAGAGATCGAAATGAAATCGATGTCAGTAGGTTTTTAGCTTGGGCAGGTGATGTTACGTTTTCGGCCATTTTAAGAATTCTCGTATGTTACAAAAAGTTGGGTGAAATTCGAAAATAACAATTAGCTGAATAATTTTGTATATTTTACAAGGTAGGTGAAATATCAGAGTAGATGTTTGCAGTATAGTTATTGTTTAAAAGTTGCTTTATTAATAATAGTTAATAATAAATATATAAATAATAATAAATCAAATTTTGTTGTCGTTTTCGGATAAAATGACACAGGACCGATATGTGTAAAATGCCATTTTATCCAAATTCATATGCTAATTTATTTAAATTATTTTCAGATAATGGGGCTATAAAAGAAAATCTGAGAGACAAAGTTGGAACGAGGCGTAATATGAACAACAACAAGGAAATGGGCTGGCTGGCTGCAAGTAAGTGGTTCAATAATCCCAAAACGACACTTCAAAGAAGGTGTGAGGATAAAAATAAATGTATTAAGGGATCTGGTTAAGGCTTGTGACGCTGGCCTACTACTTTTTCGCCGGATATGTTAAAAGAATTGGCCGCCTCTCATACGGTTTAACAACTACAGAACTTCGTTGTATCGCTTATAAATTTGCCGACACAAACATACTGCAACATCGATTTAATCATAAAGCACACATGGCGGGTTGGGACTGGTTATACGGCTTCCGTGAAAGAAACCCTCATATTATTTCGTTTAGGCAGCCAGAAGCCACATCTTCAGCCAGAGCTAGTGCCTTATAGCGCGATTTTTCTCACTTCTCGAGGATACTATTTACAAGTATGAAATTTCACCTGAAAGGAATTTTAACAGTCGACTGTTCAAAACCCATCGAAGATTTTTGCTACAAAGGGGCGAAAACAAGTAGGGACAATAACAAGCGCTGAACGTGGAGCACACACACCGGTAGTTTGCCCTATGAACCCAATCGGGCGGTTCATCCCTCCAGCCTTTATCTTGCAAGAAAAAATTCAAAATCAGAGTTGACAGATGACGCTCCAACAGGCACATTACAACTGTGTCAAGAATCTGGATGGATGACCGAAGCACTAGTTCACAAATGGCTACTGCCCTTTATAAAATGTACAGATGCTTAAAGTGAGAAGAAAGTTTTACTCATACTTGACGAACACTCCAGCCACAAATATTTGAAAGCTTTAGAAGCAGCTAAAACCAATGGCGTCATCTTACTTTGTACGCCACCACACTGCACTCACCGTATTCAGCCACTGGATGTGGCTTTTTTCGACCTTTATCAACGTATTATAACCAAGCAGTTTCTAATTGGTTAAAAAACAATCCAGGAAGGACCGTGTCAGTCTACCAAGTTGCCAAGTTATTTGCAGAAGCCTATGAAAAAGCGGCGGTTAGTGAACTTAAAAATACAGGCATCCATCCTTTAAACCCTAATATATACCCGAAATGGATGTTTGCTTCCGCGGAGGTAATTGACATTGACATGCCTGAACACTTACCTGAAAATCAACCAGGTCACTCTGGTACACGCCTTGAAAATATTTCGGATTCATCTGAAGCAGGTCAACCATCGCCCAATCTTCAAGAACGTCTTGAAAAACCCCTTGGCCCAAACCAAATTAAAATTCCATGCCAAAATAAATGAATATTCAAATTACAAAAAAAAAGACGAACAGAAAAATGGAATAGAACATCACACTCCTTTGAAGAAAATCGCGGTATTACCAAGAGCGCAAGAATCACAAAATAAAAGAAAACGAAATAGCCAGGGACCGATTGTTTTGAACTCCACTCCAAACTTGGTCGAAATGAAGGACAAGGCTGAAGAAAAGAAATTTTTAAAAGAAAAAAGATCTGCAAGAAAACAGAAAGCAACAGTAAACTTTACAGCGAGCCTTACAGGGCAGTTACCGGAATCTGGTTTCGAAAATAAAGATCCATTTACCATTTATTGCAACGAACTTTACTCCATGTTCAAACCTAAGGAGATTTGGATTCGTTGTCAAGTATGGGAAAAATAGTGCCATTCAGAATGTGCAAGAATTTCTCCAAAAACAAAAATGTTTTATTTGTGAACTTTGTCGTTAGTTAGTTAACCGCAAATCTTACTATTCTTGACTTTTTTAATATTTATATTTATGTTTCGAGGTGCAAGGGATGAAATCAATATCAATATGTTTTTTCCCAAAAGCCAACCTCACCTGCAAGCAGTGCAGCCTGCTAGAGAACCAACGAGGGAATGGCTACCGAATTTCTGTCGGAATAAACAGAACCCCTCAGTATTGTCAACAGCCTCTTCGGAGGGTGGAAGAACAAACTGAGGTTAGGACACTCTTTTATCCCTGGAATGAAAAATCATCCCAAAAGGCAGATGAATCAGGAATGCAGAAACCACTGGAAAACTACGGCATAAAAGACTCGTAAGTTTCCCAGGAAAAATCATCATGGAAAATTGTGGAGATGTGAAAGAAGTTACTGATCATGGAGCTCGGATACCAAGATCCAGCAAGGGAAGAGATCACAAGGCTTCCCGGGTCTTCATCCAGCGAAATCCCTGTAAATTGAAAAACAAGCAAACCTTGAAGATTTGTACTTGGAATGTGAAAATCCTTTATGAATCTGGTAAAGCGCACAATGCAATCAAAGAGATGAGAAGACTACAAATCGACATCCTAGGTATAAGCGAAATGAGATGGCCTGGATCAGGAGAATGTAATATGGAAAATCACAAAATTTATTACACTGGTAACACAGGAAAGCGACATGAAAATGGAGTTGGTATAATAATCAACAATAATGTCACTATTATCATGGGGGACTTCAATGCAAAAGTCGGTAAAGGGGCAGAAGATAAACTAGTAGATCTCTACGGACTGGGACAAAGAAACCAAAGAGGTGACAGATTAGTTCAATTTCGCAGAGAAGAAAAACTAGTTGTTAGCAACACATTTTATAAGCTACCATCTAGACGGTTATATACATGGAGATCACCCACGGACAAACCTGGCAATATAGTAAGAAATCAGATTGACTTCATACTAATTAGTGAACGATTTCGTAATAGTATAACTTCAGTCAAGACATACCCAGAAGCCGATGTCCCTTCTGACTACAACCCCTTGGTATGTCAACCGAAGACAAAACTAAAAAAGACGCTGCCACAGAGAAAGTCCAAGAAATATGGCATCGAAAAACTCCAGAACCCTGAAATCCAAGAGAAAGTAAAGAATGCTTTAACATCTGAATTAAAAGACATACATACATCCATTTCTGAACCAGACAAGACAGGGAATACAATGGAAACAAGAATAATTGAAGATAGCAACCGTTTTTTTTTTAAACCTAATACCACGAGACAGAAGAAGAAAGGATGGATGACCGACGAAATTATGAATTTCGTGGAAGAAAGACGGAGAGTTAAATCGAATAATACTCAAGAATATTGGGCAATTCACAGGAATATCCGAAAAAAGACCCGAGAAGCCAAAGCAAGATGGATGATCGAAAAGTGCAGTGAAATAGAAGATCTAAATAAGAAACATGACATATTCAATACACATAAAACGATCAAAGAAGTCACGGGCCGGTTTAGACAAAGAGCTTCTAGAAATAATGTATCTGACGAGAATGGTAGTATTATGCTTGAAATTAATGATATATTAAGAGTATAAGAAAAATATACTGAACATCTGTTTGATGATTAACAACGACCCGAAAAAACAATCCTTGATACTGTTGAAGGTCCACATATCAGAAGTAAAGCAGGCAATTAAGCTCATGAAAAACGGAAAAGCAATGGGTTCAGATGAAATACCATCAGAAATTTTTAAAATTATGGAAGAAGATACCGTTGAAACACAAACTGCACTTTTTAACAAAATTTATGATACTGGCATAATCCCAGAAAGATGGTTTGCATCCACATTTATTAGATTGCTCAAGAAATCCAATGCAAAATCGAGCCAGGACTTGTTTATATATTTTTAATAAAGACTATGGTGTAAGGAATGTTATGTTTTCTTTTCAGTTTTGTACATGCATTATTTAGGGAATACATTTTTCTTTTTATAAAAAGTATGCCATTTTATACCAATGTCTCCTACCGTCGTCGGCTAAAAATGGGGAAATCCTAAATGCCGGCCATTTATTCTGCGTCCTAGAAACGAAAATGCAAGAGACGGTGTTTTGAAAATAAAAATGTACAAGCCGTGTCGTCAGTACATCTGGCGTTACACATCCACAGAATGAGCGCAACCATGAGGGTAGGCCAACAAAAATCGAGGTGACGAATGGCATTAAAAGGCAGACGAAAGAAAGCAGGGATCTTGCCTTTCAGTAAACTGATGTCTTAACATGAGACCTATTAGATTTAGGGAACGCCAATCCATCGGTCCTTCTTACAACACCTTGTGAAACTCGAAGAATAAAAAAACACAGAAAAGAGCAAACAATTTCTACTCTTTGATTTAAGAGATAGAAGTAGAATAATTGATTTCGCAACACAGGAAGTTAACCGAACACAATACAGGAAATTAAAAAATATATATAGAAATGTGAGAAATTAAGAAAAGTCGTTACAAATTTCGCAGAGAATGATTACATTTATTTACATGTAATTTATAATTAAGGTAACCAACCAAACATTGACACCTAACCAATTATTGACAGCCCTTCTTTCTTAACTCGATTTTAAGAGAAAACAAATTATAAGGTTTAGTGTGTTACAACTGTTACGCTACTGATAAGTTTGGCAACAGGGTGTATTACCAGGCGAATTTTATAAGCCGCCATTTTAGTGAAATTTTCAGTTAGGTGAAAGGGCTCCCAGATATTATCAGACTAATTATAGTGATTGTAGTAGTTAAGCTTAAAGTAACTATGTTCTAAATATATTTTTAAATATGCAATATTCATTTAACAGAACTGTACAATTATTTTATCAAGCGTAAAAGGCCCTCTAGAATGTAAATCAACTATTGAATTTAACCTTACTTTAATAACATGGGTGTTAATAAATGGTTTTGCCAAATAGTGTTTGTCCAATTATTGACACCTGTGTCAATGATTGGTTTTGCCGTTATTTTACAATTTATAGCACCTTCTTGTTGCCCATTTCATGGCAGTGTTGTCAATAATTTATTTCTTCGTAGAAACCTTCCTAACCAATTACTGACATGGGGTGTCAAAGACTGGTTAAAGGGTGTCAATAATTGGGCAAACATATTAATTCCAGATAAAATTGCCAAGGCCTTGGAAGAAACTAACAAAGGTGTTCCTGTAGCAACAGCAGCCAAGAAGTATGGGGTACCAAGAACAACACTTCCTCATAAGAAGCAAGGAAAATCATCTTTGATTTGCTCCCCAGATCCCGCTACCACACTTAATACAGAGGAGGAATCTTTTAGTCAATTGGATCTCAGTATTGGCTGAAAGACATTTTCCAGTTACAAAGACGCAACTTATTGACTCCGGACAAAAAATTATGAATGAATCCAAGAAAGAAAAAAAAATTGGTAATGATAACAGACCGAGTGACAAGTGGTACCGACTATTTCTGAAAAGGTATCCAGAAATAACCCCCCCAATTGGTCAAAATCTGACTCAATGCAGAGAGACTGTAAGTGAAATCCAAATAAGAGGTTGGATTGAAGAGATAAAAGCGTATTTAGTATCGAACAATTTGTTTGATATCACAAAGGATCCGACACGTGTATTTAATACAGATGAAAGCGCATTTTATCTTTCTCCAAAATCTGATAAGGTGTTGGTAAAAAAAGGAGAAATAAGTGTTTATACTGCTTCAGGAGATGAAAAAGAAAACCTAACATTCTTAGTTACAACAAATGCAGATGGAAAAATGGCTCCGCCTATGGTCGTGTTTTCTTACACAAGAATTCCTGGTTACATAGCGGCAAGCATTCCTGAAAAATGGGCTATAGGAACATCAGAAAATGGGTGGATGTGTGCGGCTACTTTTTTTTGAATACATTTGCAATGTATTCAATCCATGGCTTGAAGAGCAGCAAATAGAAAAACCTGTGATTCTTTTTATGGACGGGCACTCTTCACGCTTGACACTGCATCTTTCAAATTTCTACGTAGAAAATAGAATTGAATTAGTGGCTTTATACCCTAATTCCACCCATCTTCTCCAACTGCTTGATGTGGCGGTATTTAGGCCTCTCAAGCTTTTTTACAGAAATGAAGTTCAGAGTTGGCGGATTGAGAATTTGGGCAACAGACTTCAAAAACAAAATTTTGCTAAGGTGTTTAAAAAAGCACTTCACAACATAAAGGAGGACACTATCAAAAATGTATTTCGGGCTTGTGGACTATGTCCTTTTGAAGTCGAAAATGTTCATTTCGAAAAAGTTTCTAAGAGAAATAACCATTTCACTTTCAAACAACCAATGATTTTTAAAACTTTGGCAAAAAATACTTTAAAAGGTCTTGAAAAAAGGCTCAATAAAAAAAAACTAGAGACAAATGTCTTTCAGAGAATTCAAAATGGGATGGACCAATTGAGGATACAAGTCTATTTGAAATTTGGAAAAATCTAACAAATGAGAATAATGATCAAGAAGAAAAAGATAATGCAGAAAATGATGGCAAACAGGAAGAAACTGAAGTGCAACCACTTGAAGAACCAGAAGATAACCAGGAATTGACAGCTCAAGAAACCAATCAAGGAATGGATTTTGAAGATGGTAGTAGGCCAATAGCAGTAGCAATAAACGAATTAGAAAAGTGGAAACCAGCAATCAATGAAGATATGAATATTCCTAACCATTGTACCCCCAGAAAAACAAGAAACAGGCCTCAAATCCATTTAAGCAAACTCTGGTACCGTTCCAAGTACATCAAATCAATCCGAAAATAATATATCGACACCTTTTAAAAAAGCACCACAAAAAAGCGGAAGACAAAAGAAAAAATTCCATCAGTTATTACCTTATATGCTTGGCGAAACTACCATGCCAAAAAAGAAAATGAAAAATTAGGCAAATTAGAAGAAAAAGAACAACGAATGGCACTACGAAAAGAAAAGAATTGAAAATGAAAAAAAGCAAAAATGAATGTTTAGAAAGTTCATCAGAGGAAGAAGAAGAATGGAGGGAAAGTGGGCATAGTTCAGACGATGTCGATATTTTTGAACAAAATGATGGCGAATTTTGTGAGCTTAAAAACTGTGACATTGTGTCTGTGGGTGACTATATTCTTGCAAATTTTTTGGGTGGTAAACGAAATACCGCAGTTTTCAAATATGTTTGTGTCGTGCAAAACATTTGTGAAAATAATGGAATTTAAGTTATGTGTATGAAATTAATTAGGGATAAAAAAGTTTTTATTTTTAATGAAAATGATGAATTCTGGATAGCCAAGGACTCTGTTTTGGGAATATTGCCTGCACCAGAAATATTAGGAGCAGGGGAAAGGCTAAAGTATGAGTTTCCTTTGCCTGTAAATATATTTGAGGCTTATGTATTTTTGTTGTTTCTCATTTGTTTTATTTTCTATTTAGCAGAAATACTTAGTATTTTGTTGTTTAGGTTGTTTCTTAGATTAGATTTGAGAGTAGCCATAACGTTTTTTTTTTATCTATTACGAAGGAGGTATTTATTTTAAAAACCATTAAGTACTGTTCATAGATTTACCCTGTCAATAAATGGTTTTGATTAAAAAATGGGTGTTCATAATTGGTATCTTGTCACTAATTTATTTTTCTTGAAAAAAAAATTATTCCTTTTCAAATGAATATGATTTTATTGCTTAAGAGCATTAAGAAACACTTCAAAAATAACTTGGTTTAAAAATATGAAATATTTTCATATTTGATTAACTAAAAATGTTTTATAATCTCCGAGTTTGCTCTTAAACTGTCAATAATTTGTTGTTTACCTTAAGTGTCAGTAATATTTCTTTTCTTTACTAATCATTTTTTTAGTTTTAAATCGTGAATTTGAATCATTCATTTTTACCTTTCCTAATTTTTGACCCCTTTTATTTTGCAGCTGAATTTGGGTTATCATTGGAAAGTAAAATTCTGAGCAGAAGTACATAAATCTAAAAACTATGCAAATGTACAAAGTGTGTACTAGTATAGCACTGTTCAACGACCCTGTTTAAAATAAAATATTTTCAAATATGGCAAATTAGAAAAGCAGTTTTATCACAGTTGTACCAATATTTATCGGGACTCAACGCACCACCGATTTAAATTTAAAAAATAGAAAAAAGAAATGATAATGTGGCAAAGAACACTACAATACACTTCATAACACTACAAAAGCGGATTATATAAATAACTTTAAATAAATATATATTATATTATATCGACCACTTTTTACTTAAGCAAATTTTTAGTCAGGATGCATTTTCAAACAAATGCTCACGTTGAAAAAATATATCAACTTACAACATTGATATACCAATCACACACAGTATGATTATAAAGAGATGACATTTCACCAACCCTTTTCTGAGGTGTATTTAAAATAGAAATTTGAAGCATATCCTGGTACATTAAATCCTTAAACGCCCTAAGCAATATGTTAAATAATCTCTAGTTTAAAGATATTTTTGAAAGTTATTTGTTAATAATGTTAATTATTCTGCATTGCTGAAAAATGACAATTAATTAAAACAAATTACAATTGAAGATTGAAGAAACAAATTTCTATATAAAGATATGCTCCAAATCGACATTTTACTCGCACCTCAATGTCCCATAAAACTGGAATAACGTCTTGCCAAATTCATTAAAATTGAAATTCTTCAGTTGGTACTTATTATGAATAAGAATGCCCAACCACCATTTAAAAGTTAATTCACAAATGGGATCAAGAACTAAAATAAGCGTCGTCTGCAAGTTCACAGATACTGAGTCATCACTTATTAGGATGTATTTATAAACCTTTATAGGTACAGTTCAATTAAATTCGGTTTGTTGTTGCAGTGCGTCATTCTTTGCGATTTACCGTGCTGCCAGGGCAAATAATCATTTGCAAAATAGAAAGTGACAATCATTGACAATGTTTCGACGTAAACCGGAATAAACGGACACCAATTGAACTGTAACGTAATCAGTTTATAAATCCAGTGTTATTGTTCCAATAGTAAAAATAAGATTTTCGACTGACAAATTACAAACCACTACTTTTTATATTTCCTACCTAATACAGTGGTCAAAATATATTTTTTCTTTCAAATTTTCGAATGCAATTTAAAGCCAGGGAAGTATATTTGATAACTCGATTTCCAGTAAAAAAATCGATACATCATTATTATATTCCCTTTAATTTAACAAATTTAATACTTAATATATTAAACGTTTGAAATATTCTACTTTTAGACGTATCCCTACAACATTGCCTATTTATCTTTGAATTACCTTGAATTGATACGCTTCTAGTCGCCTTTCGAATATCTTAATATTAATTAATTAACATGTTATAGAGCATTGTACTATAATAGTCGGTGGAGTTAGTGACAAATGATACCAAAATATTTCACTTCCGGCTACCAGTATGAAATTTTGCACAGTGCTTGGGCACATGTTAAAGAATAAAAAATCATCGGGATCAACGGTCATGCATTCCTCCCTAATGACGTCATTATAACAAGTACTATGACGGGTGACCTAGGCTTGAAGAGATGTCCATATCCCCATTACAAGTTTAATTTTGTGGTGTTGTGACACATCGTTTGAAAGCTCTCGAAAAAGCTACAAATAACTTATATAAACGCATATGTTGAGATTAACGGTTTAGCATTTATGGCAGCGGTAACGTCGAATATGGTAAATAAAAAAAGGTTTTAGTCAATTTTTCATTACTGACTATCCGCTATTGGTAAAAAAAAACATATTATTTCAAGGGTTTATAGCGCAATAAGAATCAAAAATCAGATTCGATTTTTATATTCTGGCAAGTAGGCCCTGTTCTGGCCTCTCCTGCCCTGAGCATAAAGTACACAACCTGTATATTATGAATGAATGTAATATTTGTAATTTAAACCACCAAATTTTTTCCCTTTTTTATTTCACAGTTATCTGAAATATTAATAACCATTTTGTTTTATTTGTTTTAGGTACATAATATACAGGGTGCCTCAAGTCCTTCCTAAAACGCCAGGTGTTTTTGCTGATAGTTTTGAAACGTAGGAGAATAATAAAAAAAACTTTATCGAAACTAGGGTTTCTGGCTTCGGAAATACGTAAAAGTGATGTATTTAAAGGGGCTGTGACTTTCGACATACTCTGCATAACATATAGAAGTTCTGTATATTATTTACTACTTTTGTTTCAGGTTATAAGAAAGTAGAACTGACTGATGTAGAGCAAAATGTCTCTGCATCTTCAAGAGCCAAATTTTGAGCTCCCCGGAATAAATTGGAAAACTTGTTTAATTTGCCAAAAAGATTCAAAGGAATCTCTGATAAAGCCAACAGTTGAAGGATACACTTCTGTTCATGCTCGCAAGTTATTAGAATGGACATAATTACAAACAGTAAGTGTTCATGCTCGGACAAGGACAATTTAGGACTTAAAATGCGTGTCGTCTAATTCCCAGATTTCCCCGAAGCAGTGGCAACCGCGCAAGACAATCCAGGGAGCCCGCCTACGACTTGTCACCCGGGCGAGCTTTCCTTCTTCTTCTACGAGCCGTCGGCCGATGTGGTTAGGTTAGGATTAGATAATTAGAAAATACAGTCCACAGTTAGAAAGTTAATTAGTTTTTTTACTTTAGTACCTTTAGTCGACAAGAGAAAGTACCTACGATAAAGATCGTACATTTTTGATCCATCGAGCCGCATTATTATAAGTGTTTTCGGCGAGTCGGAAAGTAGGAAACCGCGGCCGGCGGAGAAGCCATTGCACAGTAAGTCTCCATCCCTTTTACCTTTATACCGGGGTGTATCGCGCGTACTCTTTTTGAACGTATTAGTTGGTTTTTACATTTCGTAGATTTCTTTCTTTAGATTATAATAAAAAAAACACGTTGATTGGAAGGTCTAGGAATGTTTTGCCATATCACTAGTATTACATAGATCGGCATTTAGTAGTTTGATTTCTCGGTTGGTAGAATATTCGGGTATTAGTAGTTATAATTTAATAATTAAATTATCCCGGTCCCGGTCAGTTCAGAACCGCGATGTAAGGGGCGCTTTAGCCTTCGCGACGATCGAAGAGTTTTCGCAAGAGTGTTTTCGCAAAGCTAACAAAGTAATGTTTGAACTTAGTTAACGTTATATTTTTCTTTGAATTTAGAACTTGATTTCGTTAACTCATTGCGTTGGAATCTCATCACCATGGGTAAAAAAACCGCTAACGCTGAGGTTGATGACAACATAAATCGGTTTGTAAAAAGACGAGAACAAATAAAGCAACAAATTAGAAAATTTGCCAACTTTGTATCACGGGTTGACAATGAGGCACAGTTGGCTGAATTAACGGTTCGCTTGGAAAGTGCAGAGCCTCTTTTTAAGGAATTTGAGCAGGTTGGGCTAGAGATAGAGTTATTAGATGAGTCAAGGATTGATAGTGGTGAAAATGATGAATTTGAACAGCACTATTTATCTTGTATATCTATAGCAAAAGAGCATATTAGGAATTTTAGCATATTAGAACAGTCAATGGGACTGCAACCAAGTAGTCAAATTGTTAATCCACCTGTTAGTGGAGCAAATTTGCCGAGCCTAGGGTTGCCAAAGTTCGGAGGAGAGTACGATAAATTTTCACAGTTTTTCGAAACCTTTCAGACGTTAGTCCACAAGAATCCGTCTTTAGATAATATTCAGAAGTTTTACTATTTGCTGGATTCTTTAGAGGGTGATGCGCGTAAGGTATTAGAATGTTTGCAAGTTACGAATGGAAATTACTCAGTAGCTCTAGATTTATTAAAAAAGAGGTTTTATAATAAACCCATCATTATTCAGACCCATTTAAGGTTATTGTTTGTTATGCCATGTTTAAATAGGGAGTCGTACCAGTTACTACAGGGGTTAGTCGATGTCATAGAAAAACATATTAGGGCATTAAATGCATTAGGCGAACCTGTAGGGCATTGGGATAGATTAATTATTCTTCATGAGCAGAAAATTAGATTTAGACTCGAAAAAGGAATGGGAGGAGAAAGCTATTTCTGAATATAAGGGGGAACCAAACTTGACAAACTTCACTGATTTTTTATCGAATAAAGCTAGAATTGTGGAAACAGTAGATGCAAATAATAAAACCACAAGGGTTAATAAGGGAAATAGCGGAAATCGCGGCTCATATGCTGCACTTAGTGGAGAAGATAATGGTTCGCAAGTTAAATGTGAGTTTTGCAAGGGCTCCCATTATGTTTATTTTTGTGAGAAACTTTTATCGCTTCCGGTTGAGCAACGGGTAGAACAAATAAAAAAGTGAGGTTATGCTTCAATTGCCTAAGATCAAGTCACCAGGTTAAAGACTGTAGGTCAGGTGGGTGTAGGAAATGCAAGGGCAAGCATAACACTATGTTGCATCCAGAACATCAAGTAGAAAACAACGCAAAATCGGAAAGCGCACTTGCGTGTGTAGATATTTCGTCAAATGAATCATCGGATGAAACAGTTATTGCCGCTACATCCTATAGTAGCCAAAAACAATTTAGTCAGATTATTTTGTCCACCGCAGTTATACAGATTAAAACAACGAGTTTATTCGGTGAAGAGCGCTACTAGATAGCGGATCACAAGTAAACTTTATTACGCAGGAATTAGCTACGCAGCTAGGGCTTAAACTTGATAAAACAAATCTGCCTATTTCGGGAATAAATGAAATGCTGACAAGCATTAATAGTCAAATGATAGGAACCATAAAGTCAAGTTATAACAATTATACTGCAAACGTCCCATTTTTAGTAATTCAAAGCGTAACGGCCAACATACCTTCGCGCTCATTTTGTAGCGCAGATCTCAACATACCTCCTAATTTAAAGTTAGCTGACCCAGGGTTTGACAAGTCGTCCAAAATTGATATCCTGTTGGGCGCAGGCATATTTTACGAATTGTTATGTACAGGACAAATTAAATTAGGACGTCAAAACCCAATTTTACAAAAAACCGTGTTTGGTTGGGTCGTGTCGGGGCCGCTTTATACAAATAACAAACTTCAATCTGAAAATAAATCCTTTTGCCATTTCGCGCTTCAAGATATACACAACCAATTAGAAAGGTTTTGGTCGTTAGAAGAATTTCCTTCAGAAAAGAGATACTCTAGGGAAGAATTGGATTGTGAAAAAACTTTTATTGAAACCGTAACTCGGGAAAATGATGGTAGATTTTCTGTATCGTTACCAGTAACAGACAATTTAAATAATTTGGGGGATTCTCTAAAAACGGCAAAAAATCGGCTTTATTCATTAGAGAAAAAGTTCGCAAAAAATCCCTCACTAAAAGAAAAATACTCAAACTTTATGGACGAATACATTGATTTAGGTCATATGAGTAAAATCCCAGTCGAAAATATAGAAACAAAAAACAAAATATTTTACCTACCTCACCACGCAGTGTTAAACGAAGCTAGTACTACTACCAAGTTGAGAGTCGTCTTCGATGCAAGTGCAAAAACCAGTACGGGTGTCTCGTTAAATGATGTTTTGAAGGTGGGACCTACAATACAGGGCGAACTTTTTGAAATTTTGGTTAGGTTTAGACAACATGAAGTAGTAGTAACGGCTGACAGCGCGAAAATGTACAGACGGGTTAATATTGTGCCTGAACAGCGCGACTTACAGAGGATAGTTTGGCGTAAGGATCCGAACTTGGAAATAGATCACTTTCGGTTAAATACGGTAACTTATGGCACGGCATTCGCGTCATTCGCGATGTTTGCAGCAAATAGCTAATGATGTTCAGGCTGAGTTTCCAAGGTTAAGTGAAGTAATTTCGAGGTGTTTCTACGTAGACGATCTTATTCTAGTCACGACGTCTATCCGCGAGGCAGTAGAACTCGGAGAGTCTTTATCACAAACTTTAGAACAGTACGGTTTTCCACTTCGAAAGTGGTGTTCGAATAAATCAGAGGTTTTAGATTCTTTATCGAAGGAACACGGTGAGACCTCTGGCTATTTTAATACCGATAGTGACACAAAGAAAACGCTAGGCCTGTTCTGGCGAGCTAAGCCTGACACGTTAGAGTATACTATAAACATTAAATCTACTCGTAATGCTATAACTAAACGCTTTATTCTGTCGGTAATTTCTCAAGTTTTCGACCCTCTGGGTTTGATTGGGCCGGTTACGATTAAGGCAAAGATCATATTACAAAAATTATGGCAAATAAGAATAGAGTGGGATGAATCGATACCATTAGAATTATTGACGCTTTGGAATACCTTTTATAACCAGTTAGAATCTTTAAATCGTATAAAAATATCAAGGCAGTGTATCATAAATAATGTAACTTGCATAGAAATGCACGGATTTTGCGACGCCAGTGAGAGCGCGTATGGTGCCTGTTTATATTTGCGGTCCATAAATGCGCAAGGGAAAATAATGGTTAGGCTAGTATGCGCAAAATCACGTGTAGCGCCTCTCAAATGTGTCTCGTTGCCACGACTTGAGCTTTGCGGCGCCTTGCTACTAGTACGACTTGCTGGTAAGGTGTTAAGTACCTTAGATATCACTATTAACAAATCCTTCTTTTGGACGGACTCCACCATAGTGCTTTCTTGGCTTGCTGAAGAGCCTAGCGTGTGGAAGGTTTTCGTAGCGAATCGAATTGCAGAAATTCAAGGTTTAACAAAAGTCGAACAGTGGAATCATGTACTTTCCTCAGACAATCCCGCAGACATCATATCTCGGGGTGTTAATCCAAGTCAACTTAGAGAATTAGAGTTATGGTGGGAGGGGCCATGGTGGCTATGTCAATCTAATGATGTTTGGCCAAATCCGCAATCGGAGCCCTTTAATTCACCGCCCGATAAAAGGAATACAACTGTAACATTATTTAATGTTATTCCAGATAAAACTATCTTTAGCCTCCGGTCCTCTTTGTTTCAGTTGACCAAACTGGTGGCTTGGTGTCTTAGATTTGTTACAAATTTGAAAACCCCACCTCGTGATAGACAGTTCAATGTAACCTTAACAATTCCTGAAATGCACAATGCGCTGATTCGTTTAGTTAGAATTGCACAGGAGCAGGAATTTTCACTTGATATTATTTCTCTAAAAAATAAGGGGCATGTGTCAAAAAATAGTAAACTTAAAACTTTAGATCCTTTTTTCAAAGATGATTTAATTTTAGTTGGTGGTCGTTTAGGAAAATTAGATGTCCCTTATAACGTGAAATATCCTATTATATTGCCCCAAAAGCATCCCCTTACTAAGTTGATAGTTTCTGATCAGCACCATAAGCAGTTGCATGCAGGTGCGCAAGCTGTTTTATCCGCGTTAAGACATCGATTCTGGATTATCAATGGCAGAAGGGAGGTTCGAAGTGTTTTGTCAAAATGCCGCACATGCTTTAGGGTGAATCCTAAAGGGTTGAATCAAAAAATGGGCAACCTGCCCAAAAGTCGTATTACTCCACAGAGGCCGTTCTATACTTGCGGGATTGATTTTGCAGGCCCGTTCAATCTAAAGGATGGTAAGTTACGCAACAGGTCCATTGTAAAGGGTTACATGTGTTTGTTTGTATGCTTCGCAACCCAGGCAGTCCGTATCGAATTAGTTGGCGATCTTAGCGCTGACTCTTTTCTCGGTTGCTTAAAGAGGTTCTGCTCTAGGCGTGGTTTATGTAAGCGTATTTATTCGGACAATGCCACGAATTTTGTTGGCGCTAACAATGAGTTAAGGAAAATATTTGAAACGTTCACTAAGTTTGCAAACGATAGCGCTATACAAAATTATTGCCTACATAATGAAATCGAGTGGCATTTTATTCCGGCCAGATCTCCACATCAAGGTGGACTTTGGGAATCGGCTATAAAATCCGCGAAACACCATGTCATTAGAGTTATCGGACAGAGAAACCTTACATTTGAGGATTTATATACAATATTTTCTCAAGTAGAGGCGGTATTGAACTCGCGGCCGTTGACACCTCTTTCCTCAGACCCCAATGATATCCAAGCTCTCACCCCTGGACACTTCCTTATTGGAGACGCATTAAATGCAATACCTCAACGAGACCTAGCCGATAAACCTTGCAATCGACTAAATCAGTACCAGCTCCTTCAGCAAATGGT
>JAEQML010060181.1:0-27556 GCA_016904865.1 Pissodes strobi | reverse complement strand
CACGCGTTTTGAAGCGGGTCCTTTATCGCCATTTTGGGTGAACACGTGGTTATCCTTCAGTGACCGTTATTTCTCTCCGAGGAAGAATTGGGTGTTCTAGCCGGAAGAAATCCATATTTCCGCCTGTGCTTGCAAAGGTTCAGCTCTAAGCTACGACTTTACTTGCTCAACACTTTGAAGGATCAAATATATTGTGCCATTGAGCCATTCAGTTTGTTTGACCACAAAAGTCTTTGGATGCACCAGCCTAGAACCAAGTGGATTGAGAAGGGTGAAATGGAACAGTGGATTATCGCTGAGGTCAGATGCCTTTAGTTGGGTGGTCCGAAGCATTTAAAACCAAGCTTCTGGGACAAAACTTTGCATGGACAGGATCACAGGCCTTCAGAGTTGTATTACATTTCATTTTCCCTTCACGCATGACTCTCCGCTTGCTCCGGGACGCAACCAAACAAAAATAACCCATGCAAGCCCAAAATTAAGAAAAAAGCTTTTTACAAACAAAATTTAAAAAAGCATGTCTTGCCACTGGAATCGAACCTCGCCCGCCGTATCAGGAACACAGTATCCATTCGCTGGACCATAAAGATAACAAAACGCTAGCCGTACCACATCAGAGGCCTTCAGGGTTGCACGCATCGCATTGTTGAAACGCATGTACACTCGACCGAAGACTGAGTGAAACAGCTTTTTAAACACATCCGGTTCATCTTCGGTCGAATTAACACGTCCCGTAGCGGCTCTCTTGTCCCCTTTGGCACAAGCCATTGGGGGTTTAGTGATCGTTTTTCTCCCCGAGGAAGAATCGGGCGTCCTAGCCAGAAAAAATCCCCATCATCATCATTTTTGTCTGTGACTGTAAAAATTTTAAATTTTTTTCTTGTAAAAATCGGTGTTCGTGACATGGTTTAGAACCAGACAAGGCGACAGTCGCCCCCTAAATGAGATGCAAATTGCGCATGTGCAGCAGAAGCCATTGCCTTTTATCGTTAAGACAAAAGTGCATCATTAGAAAGAAAGAAAGTCAACTTTTTAAGAGGCGCGTTCGGGATGCTCACGCCATTCACTCCGTGCGTACCTAAAATGCTCCACCCACTCGGGTAAACCTTTTCGTGCAAGTGGAGTAGCTCTTTCAGCATTCGACTATTACGGAGTGGGGTAAAAAGAGTTTAGTCTAAAAGTTTCACCTCGCAGAAGAAATATTTTGGAGTGAACCTGCGTAGTTTGAGAATCGAGCGAGGTGTCATTTTCGATTTTCATTTTGTGTCTTTTTTCTTAAAAATTTTAATTTTGTCTTGATCATATGCACAAATTTGGTAGCCGTGTGTAGTCCAAGTTTATAAAAATATGGAAATAAGTAAATATCCGCATTGTCCTGTTCTAGACGAGGCAGGTAACCCCGTTATAGTTGATGGGTCACAGGTAATACGTAACAAAACATTAATAAAATTGTAATTGAGCAAACATTGTGTCAGAATTCTTTTAAGAAAACCTTTTCCTAAAAATTAAAATTGAAAACAGAAAATAGCTGTCTTGAATCCGTCAGTAATCTGTCGTTCCCAGGTCCAACAACTCCAAATCGTTCGACTACACATTTTGACTCCATACGCTCCAAGATCACGTGCACTAAAATCCACTTGTACTCCACTCCAAATACCCGAAACCAGCTAAGGTTGTGCTTATTTATTTTTTTAAATTTGGGTTAATTTCGTTTGGTTGCGCCCCGGAGCGAGCGGAGGGCATTGCATGAACTGAAAATATAAATAAATGTAAAATTAAACAACACATGTTTTTGTCAACAATGTGATGCGCGCGCAACTCTGCAGCTCTGTGATGTGGTCCGGGCAACGTTTTGTGGAAATACGTTATTTCTCATACCGAAAAAACACTAATTCTGACGTTTTCGGTCATTTCCAGATGAATCGCATGAAGCTTACATGAGAGACTCGAAATTTTACCTATACATATCAAGAATGTATGAGGTAATGTCAGGAGAGTTACACGTTTTCCAAAACTGGCCTCTTGCGAATTCAAATATAATTCTTGAACCAAATTGAATAATTTTGAGGAAAAGGACGGACCGTTAAACAATTACCATTTTTGCACGAAAAGACCGAAACCTTTCTAAATGAACTCTAATTTCACATACATTTATAAAGGTTTACGCTACGCGCAAGTATCACGAATCCTTCAGAAAGCTTTTGAAAGTTATTGGGCATATTTAGACCGAGAAAACCCTAAATCCAGCGTTAAGTGAAATATATTAAGCTGTGATATTACCTATCATTTGAACTGGTCACAATCCAGTACAAACTTTTTACAACTAATGAAAGTGAGTTATTTTTTTTTTGTTCTTTACCGGTTTCTCATTGTGTCCCGCGTAACGGGCGCATAATAAGGGATTAATAAATAAAATACTTTTTTTCTTAATGTTTTGTTGTATTGTGACATTTTTTAGCTTTGTATTTGATAACAGGTAATAATGTTTATAATAATACTAATTACTTAATTTCAGCAGTTTTTTCGGGTATGTTTTTTGAATTGAAATTGTAAAATTATTGATGATGCTAACCTTGTTAGTAAAACGATTGCAAACAATAGTAAAACGCATGTCTAGTGTGTAAATTGTGTTTGGATATTGTGGATAAATCTATACATACTGCCAAAGGTTCCAAACCCCAAACTCAGTGGTAAAATATCATTGGTTGACATTTACAAAATAGTTATTTATGCAACAAGTGTGTAAAGTGAATCTTTTTTTATGAATGGGAATATTGTCGCATGAGCCGTAGGCGAATGCGACAATCCCATGAATAAAAAAAGGGTACTTTACACATGAGTAGCATACAAAATTTTTTCTACTATCAAAAAATATATGAAAAATAAAAATAATGTTATATTACTTTACGCACTAGTGCGTAAAATAAATTAATTTGCGCACTAGTGCGTAAAATATATTATTTTACGCACTGCCCTAAACGTCAAAAAATATGTCAGTTTTACTTTACGCACTAGTGCGTAAAATACCTTACTTTACGCACTGCACATTAAAAAGGCCTATTTTACGAATCTTAGAGAGTGCGTAAAGTGAGTATTTTACGCACGGTAGTAGAAAAAAACTTTTGTTTTGAATATTAACAACTTAAACTATCTTTTGTCAATGTTAACGGTTAAAAACTAATTTTAGAATTATTTAGAGTTTTAATAGACTAGTTACTAGAAACATTAATTTTGTTATTCACATTTAAAATCAAATCTTTTCATTTTCAGATATTTCGTTTAAGGAATTACCTTCTCGTTATAAGCATCAAATCAAAAAATTTATCCGAAAAGCTGAATGCTGAATTTACGAGAAGTTCCTAGGGTAGCCACTAACTTTTCGATGCGAAAGCTGGGGACATGCGTAATGACTGAATCAATCGGAATTATCCATGTCTTTACGGTCTAGCGAAATGCTTTCAACGCCTCGGTGGTGTAGTAGTTGGACGTTATGCTTGCCATTTGTACCCTGTGGATTCTTCTTCCTCAAGAAATCAAAACGGTCCCCGAACGTTCACCACGCGCCCCCAAATTGCAGACGAAAGAGCGGGTACCCGACACGGGCTCACTCTATCGAAGGCGAGATTTTAGTTCGTAGTGCACTTGTGAATGACAGGCACGTGATTGGTTAGCTACGTGAGGTGACGCATGTCTTCGTTATGCAGCCAGTGGTTCGTAAGTCAGCAAATGGTCTAGAGGTATACATGGCGACCCAAGTTAAAATACCGTCGGTTTTGATGTTTTTTCTTTTAAGTAAACAGTTTTTTTCTTGATTTTTGGGTCTTTCTCGGGTATGGCTTAGGTTAGCACTTAGTTAGTTTCCTTTTCTTCAGCCCCGGAGCGAGGGAAGCGAGCGGAGGGCTATATACTTGCCAATCGCAGGTCTTTAAATCGCATCCATTCACAAGTGCACTATGAACTGAAATATCGCCTACCGAAGATGAAGCGGAAGTCTCTTCTAGGCTAGATAGATCGATTTATTTATTTATTGATTTATGACACCCATTACAGGTGCTTTAAGGCTCGCAGCGAAGAGGCAGTTTGCCAGCAGGATTTGGTAGAACCACCGGTAAGGCAAGTATGTGTTCCTGGGAATTCGGATTTTTGCACTTCTATTTAAAACTTATAACATCTAAGATGGCGGTTATAATTCTGCACGGCGCAGACATAAATGATTCAGCACCGACGTGAATGGGGATTTTTTCTGGGTTGGACGTCCGATTCATCCTTGGTTAGAATCAATGATCCCTAAACCATTGTCCCTCCAATGGCTTGTGCCAATGGCAACCAAAGAGCTGCCACCCTACACGATGTTGACTGAACGTATCGAAATCATAGGCTAGTTAGATTAAGACGGTTATTGCAATATATGTTCTGTTATAGCGTTTTCGCCTGATCCTTATTGTCTCAGCTCAGTTCGCATACTTTCCGATCATGCAGGTCACGTAAATGAGTCTGTGAAAAACTCGCAACGAGCAATAACTAATTAGAATCGCCCGAGGGTAGATCGATTTTTCACTAACGGTTACAGACAGCCTGCAAAACACATTCCCGTCACAGATACCGCCTGAGGACCGTTGTTTAATGTTTACATTTGTAACGTTTGCGTTAGAATATCTAATATTACACTTCAAGCATAGCGGTCGCTTCTCTCGCCAAAGGGCGCAACAAACAAAAACTAACCAAAATCAAACCAAGGCATGCCCAAAATATAAAAACAACTTTTTTCCCAATATAACCTCAAGAACACTTCCGGTCCTGCCGTCGTAGGATGAGCACGTTGGAAACGGATTACAGAATTCGGCACGGGTAGTGGAAGCCATTTTGCTTAGAAAACGTGTTTCAATCCTGCGGGGGGAGTCCGGAAAGTCGTGCCGGCTGGATAGTGTGAGGGGTGGGTCGCGTATTGGAGGGTGATTCCTACTAGGACCCCAGGGTTATATCCGTTCGCGGTAGCGTGGCCTGTTTGGCGGTCGGGGATTTATTCTACGGGGATTTGGGGTCTCTGAAGAAAGTGGTTATACCTACAGTGTGCGAAGCCCCCTTTCATAGGAACTCAGTCGTGCAGTGCATTTGCTTATATTTACGTACAAGTCGGGAATCACCAGGGGCTCAGGCCCGTCTTGCTGGGGTTCCCACCGATCAAGGCCCTTCAAACCGGAATAAGGTGTAACGGATGTAGAAGGGTAGCTCTACCTCTCCCTAAGCCCCGGACGAAGGGCGGTGCTGGCGTATTGCCTTGCAGCAGAGCCATTGGCTCCCCGAAAGGGGGCCCCCAAGCAGTAACAGTAACAGTAATAACCTCAAGAAAATAAAAAGAACACCGTTGGGAATCGAACCCAGGTCGCCAAATCATAGGCCTGGCATCTCAACCACCGAACCACCAAAGCACTTGCAAACGGTACATCACACCGTAAAGACATAGGTAAATAGAAACGCAATCTAACGAAAACACCCAATGCCTTATGACAAGTAAATATTTATCTATGGTATTTTACAAGCGGTCTTTATCCGCTAGTGATTTGTGTATCTAGTTTGGCTATCCGATGAGCGCATCAGCTGCTATAACCTAATTTAATTTTGTTTCATAAACAAATAACAACAATACGTTATATCCCTTCATAAGAATAATTAGAATTAACGACTTCCATTAAATTTTTCACCTTTGCAGTTTCCTGCCAGTCGAAATTGCTGTTAATATTTAGACACGTGATAAGAATACTTTTAGCTAGCCCTGGCACGATACCACAGTTTATCCGTCACCGAATCAGTTATACAACTCTGAACCGGCACCTTTGATGTTAGTGAAGCCAAATTCAATTTTTTCATGGATTCTCATATTTTGAGCATGCGCATTATTAGTTGGAAGCGTCATAATTATACGGCCAGCTGGACCGTGGACAGAGTCGAACTAGGATCTAATCATAGGCATAAAACTAAGTCTATGGATTTAATACACAAAATTCGCGAAAGCAGTCCACAAAAAACACTACAAACAAAGCCGACTCTCGAACAAACAAGACGGTAGTTTTCGCTTTTCGGTTTCTTTTCAATCAATATACATTTCCTGTCGCCGCGCAGAAAATCAGTAACCGAAATCTTATCTGAATACAAGCACAATATACAAGCACATTACCTCGTTTTACGGTTAATTCTCGCCAACACTATCTCTATCTCTTTCTCCTTATAGGCGGTATCTTATCGAAAAGAGACATAAATACATGCCGAACTGATGTTTTATTTATAAAGGCAGCGTTCACTCATTGAACGCAGGCGTAAGATATGAACTCCCCGCTCTCCTATTGGTTGAAGAGCTTGGCTTCAAAACAGGTGGAAAGTTGTTTAATTGTTTCGGGTACGGTATAAACTGTGACGATACCTAATGAGCTCAATGCATTATTTTACTTCACGCATGACCCTCCGCTCGCTTCGCTCTCTCCGGAGGCTCAAAGAACAGGCACTAACCAAAACTAACCCAAGGCATGCCCAAAATTAAAAAAAATACTTTTTACAAATATAACCTTAAAAAATATATATAAAACCGAGAGGAATTTAACCGCGGCCAGCCGTATCACAGAACCTACATCTAACCATGGAACCACCAGAAAACTTGCAGACAACAGACAACTCATTGCACCGCAAAGACATCGGTAAACTGTAGACTTATTAGTTGCCGTGCTAGAGCTAGCTCTAAATGACAAGAATTGTCAAGTAAGCGGGCATTCGCAATAAGTGGAATATAGAGTGTGATTTCTCTCATGTGTGTTGGCAACAGAGGCAGTAAAAATCTTGCTATCGCTGTCGCGAGTGTGACAAACCATAAAAATTTGGGAATTTGCCGCACTTTTTCGTTTATTTAAAGTTTGAAGTATGAAGTAGAATAATAATAAAAACATATAATAAAAAAATAACAGAGAACCGCAAAAATCACAACACAGCAGAATTCAAAAGATCCAAGTATTTTGTGAGTGAAACTGAAATAGTCGGCACGTGCTGAAGAGTTAGCAGTTTTTGCGTGTTTGTTTTTTTTGTTTTGGGCAGATACATCCTCTTATCTCTGTTTTGGGTGAAGCAAAGACTTCTTGCCTCTGCACACAGTACGGTTTCTTTTCTTAATTTCTTGTATGTGTGTGAAATACACACTTCTTGTGTGGTGTGAACCACCTTTTTTGTACGTCTTCGTAATGGCCGTAATGGGGTAAATTTGGTTAGTTTTAAGTTTACCTACGGAGGGTCCGTAAGTGTACCATATCCATCCAACCAAATTACTAGTGCTAACTTCACAGAAATCACAGATTTTCGATGGATCAAACTCGGACATAACCTTAACCAGAGACAAGCTGCCTTAACTGTCTATTGCATTCATATACGTGATTGCATATCTTTTGTGTTGTTTATCTTATTCAAACGTAACTGACAAGCGTCTAGAGTCTAGAGTTCAGGCGTAATTTTCGATACCACATGCGCAATGGCGAACGTTCTAGCAAACCTCTACAACGCCTCACTTGCGGCTGCTGTGCTGTGACAGTATCATCCGAGTATCTGGTATCATTTCATAATTCATTCCATGCGTGCGCGCGCACTTGCTCGCCACGTCTTCGTGATGCAACCAATCGTTTGTATCACGGCACAAGGAGAAATTGTACCGTGGTTTGTATGTGCCTTGGTGGTCTAGGGGTTTGCATGATCAGCCTTCACTTCGGCGACTCGAGTTCAAACCCCGTCGGTGTTTTACATTTTTTTTAAGGTTATATTTCTAAACTGTTTTTTTCTTGTTTTTGGGTATGTCTTGGGTTAGCACCTGGTTAGTTTCCTTTTCTTGAGCCCCCGTAGCGAGCGGAAGGCCATTCGAAAAGTGAAATATGCGAAGGAATGAAATGATATTGTCGGAGTATCATCAAGTCAACGCCTCGGTGGTGTGATGGGCCACGGCCAGACGGCCACCTATACGAAACCGTATAGGTGGCCGTGGGTGGGCAGAGTGGTTGGCTGCCATTCCTGCGCTGCGGGCTCTATCACGTCCACCTGCTCTATTCCCGTCGATCGCGACAGATGTTTTGTTTACCTTTTTTTGAGTTTATGTTTGTTTTTTATTAATTTACGTTTTTTCTTAATTTTTGGTTAGCACTTGGTTAGTTCTTGTTGATTGAGCCCCTGTAGCGAGCGGAGGGCCATGCAAAGCCATAATAATACCTATTATTCGTTTCGCCATTTCGCATGTGGTATCGAAAATTACGCTGTACTCTAGCACCAGCGAATATTAACTACGACAAGAAGCCCCACTCAATGGCCAGAGAGCGCTACAAAGGAATCGTCGTTGATTTTCTTCGTTGTCTGGTAACGCTCGGCGAACTCCACCGCACACAGGTTGAATTTAAATAAAAGCTGGCCATAAACGATATTTTCGTTTGCGGTATATTTAATCAAATTTATGACGAAATTATTTATAACACTCTAATACTCTATTTGGCTTTCCAAGAACACAATTGATATCTTCTGAATTGTTTGCAGCGCCCTGTCGAACTTACGTTATGGTTTTTTTTATTATTATCACCAAATAAATATTTTGATATGTTGTTTATTTTTGGCTGTTTCAAAAATCTGTTAACATTTTTAATTAGTTATTATTGATAACAATACTCAAGGTATGTAGTAACTAATATTTAAAAGATTTTGATTTTGTGTTAATGATTTCACCATATTTCCGAATACCAATATTCTGACAAAAGACATCAAGAAGAAAATGTTGCTCGAATTTGCCCCATCTTTTAATATTTAATTCAATTTTGGCGTTTTGGGTGATTTCAAAATTGATTAAAGGTTTCGCACAATATTTTTACTGTATATTTCATTCCTATTTTGTAATACAACACAACTAAAAAATAGCGATATTATCTTATATCGAATATTGACTCGACTATAGATTTTAGGCGTGAAAATTAATCTGACATAAGGATGAGCTGGTCTATGGCCGGCACGTCAAAGGTCGCCTGCCAACATGATTGTTTTATTGTATCATGGCCTGCCGATATTCTGCTAGTGTTCGCGCGGGGAAGGAAACACTGCGTTGACATGCCGCCGCGAAGAGTGATCCTTCTTATCATATAGTTTTGCCCAAATACATAATAAAAAGATAAAGACTGATGTACTATACTGCTAACGTGCTAACCCTCCGTTGAGGATATGCGTTGGTGTTATACCAAATTGTGCAACAACTGAAGCCAGATTATTAGAAAATGGTGCGATGAAATGAGGATCCCTTATTGGCTAAATTTGTAACGTGCGCAGTTTTCCCTGCTACTGTCTTGTTTGAGCATTTACGTTTCCCTGTTTTTTTTTGCTTCATATGTTGTACTGAAAGTATTTTCAAATGTCATTTAAATTACCTTTAACGCAACGCATTATTAAATTGAAATTTTAAAAGCTATATCTTTTGTAAAGTCATCGGTACGGATGGGCAGGAAATTGAATAATCGATTAAACGCTTAATATTTTAGCAAATAACTGAATAATCGATTATCGATATTTTCTGAAATATTAGTCGATAAGTCGATTAATCGGTAATTTCTTAAAAGTGAATCGAATAATCGATTATTGTCGCCCACCCCTAATCCCATAACATTGAAGTAAGCAGTATTGTCAATTAGCGTGTAATTACACGCTTTGTGTGCGTTTTGATCGCCTTGCGTGCATTTTTCGAACACTCTCAAAATGCGTGGATTTTGTGTGTAATTTCACAAAAAGCGTATATTTTGCAATTTTTGTAATTTGAAAAACCCTTTTGTTTTTTTACGGCTTTCCAAGCCAAAGCTTCTTTACCGAAATACCATTGCCATCTATTGTAATAAAAAATAAATAGGACTATATAGACGTGCTTTCCTGTTCTGATTTACAAATTCAACGACATCTGTCGGGCTATGACCTACTATACGGCACTTCAGTTTGCAGTTTTAGTTATCCATCAAGGCTTTGCATTTATCTAATGGGCGTTTTCATACTAGCCGACACGACAACGACACGACAACGATGTCGGTGGACTCGTTATCTCATATAATTAAATGGGAATGCTTTCACACTCTACGACATGTCGGTGTCGTGTCGTTGCAGGAAACGACATGTCGTTGAGAAGCAAGCAATCCTGTCGTGTCGTGGCGATTTTCGTCCATATTTTTGTAAGTGGTGTGTGGAATCACTGATGTTTGTTTGAATTTATAGGTGAAACTAAAGAAAAATTACCAGTTTCAAATATGACATAGTTATATTGATTGAGGTAGTGGAATCTAAGCCCTGTATTTGGGAGAAAACCCATTAACATAATAAAATATTAATTAAATTATCTAATATGTAGTCAAATGAATTTTTGCTCATAGGAAAATAATTAAAGTATGTACTTATTGGGTCATAAACCAACTTCTCAAACAAAGTATAGTAAAGTCGCCTCTAAATATCTCAGTTTAATAATGGGATGTACCGTTAACATCTCGGTATTGTTGGATGTCCCCATAAATGCCTTTGCTTGCTTACATTGTTTTTTGCGCCTCAAATATAATAAATATATTATATAGAATTTGTTAAGTACCGACACACAATAACTGCATGTGCCATGTCGTTGAAATGTGTAAACCAACTGTCGGATATCGTGTCGGCATCGTTGTCGTGTCGTTATCGTGTCGTTGTCGTGTCGTTATCGTGTCATTGTCGTATCGGCCAGTGTGAAAACGCCCATTTTCTATTAGGTAAGTGTCGTGACTGTCGTGTTAGCACTGTCACCACCTAAACTTGATGGGCATGGGACTCCCCATGGAATTTTGGTACTTACTACTTTGTTCACTGTGTGCATAGTATTATTTATTGTTTGTTCGTTTTTGGCTTTACTTATTCCTTTCGTTGTGCCATGCATTGTGCGGCTTATATTAGTGTTACTTTGTTATTTTATTTTTGTGTTTAATATCAAGAATTTGAGAACTAGATCCTTGTAACAATTTTTGGTAGCCTAAACATGAGATAAGGAAAAAAGTAATAGATTCATTTTCCTTTGGAAATAGCTTAATAGAAAGTACCGGTTGTTTCACTATAAATGGAACCCCCCCTTTAACTTGTTCAATTGACGTTTTAGAAAAAAAAACGTCAAATATAAAAAATAAAGGGTATGATCCCTATACCTATCTGTTACTGTTTTTACTACTACTATGAAAATCGACCATTTACCAAGTTTGACAGCCTGTAAAATCTAAACGGCTAAACATAGAGCAAAATGGTTTGCACTTTCCTATCTTGGTTTTTCATAAGCTATCGTCCGACACTAATTTTAGATTTAACCAGGACATTATTTATGAAATATGTCTAGAATTCTCCGCAAAATCCAAATATGAAATAATATATAGGGCGTTCAATTTAAAAAAATAAAACTTTGTTTAATCCCGCATTTGTGGAACACCCTGTATACAACTGTGCTGTGCCACAAAAGCTTCACATCATACCCTTTATGTTTTGTATTTGACGTTTTTTTCTAAAACGTCAATTGAAAAAGTTAAAGGGGGGTTCCATTTATATAGTGAAACACCCGGTGCACGATTGTAATAGATCTATTACTATTTTTGTAATAGGGGTGGCAACACTAGTCACCACGACTGTTACGTGGCAGTTGTGACAGCACAAAATTTCCCTTGTCAAAGCAAAATACACACCCAAGTGTGGCAGCTGACAGCGTGACACCACAAGGTATCCTCTCACCTCTGTTGTGTCCTGTGTCACATTTTTATTTTTTTGGTTGAGCCGGGCACAGTCTTAATCATCCACCCGCCTAACAAGCCCTGGACTTTTGCGCGCATCACAAACACATTTCTGACAAACATATCTTTAGGGTCGAGGAAATTGCTGTCACATACCACTGCTGTCAGCGCATAGGTTCTGTGCTTGTGAAGGGATGGCCCGCGTTCGCCTTTTTTAAAATATTTTTTAAGGTTATGTTTGTTCCTTATTTTAAATTTGGATTAGTTCTATTTGGTTGCGCCCCGGAGCGAGCGAGGCGAGATGAGGGCATTGCATGAAGTGAAAAAATTTCGCGCGCAAGCCTAGGTCTCGTCAGCCGGAAGGACTTGTGTAGATGGTTAAGAGTAAAATGTGTGCGAACCGTGCCTGTTGGTTGATCCGCGCGCTCCGGGGGCGCAAGCAAACAAAACTAACCCAAACTAACCAAAGGCAATGCCCAAAATCAAGAAAAAACAGCTTTCAAAATTATATGAATTAGCATGTACGCATGCGCGAAGGCTCAAAACTGCAGTAGGTAGACGGGAATGACTTAAATTAGGTAGTGTGTAAAAAGTGTGTATTTATGAAACTAAAAGCGTGCAATTTGAACAGACCATCGTGTAATTTCACAAATTCAGATCGGCAACACTGGAAGTAAGTGAAACTGCTGAAATTTCGGTAGAATCATTATTAGACTGATGTTATTATAAAAAGAGGTAATAAATACTTTGGCTGAATCAGCAGATAAAAATGTATAATTTAGTTTTAATTTGTAAATATGGCTTTGATATTACCTTGGGATAGTAAGAATATAAGCAAGTGTTTTTGAACAATAGCTGTACTGATGCTTCTATATTTTTTACTAGTTTCGTCCCTATTAGATTAATTTTTAAAAATAGCGATAACTCTGAAATACATGTATGGCAAAATTGCAGGCCCTCATCAACTCGTTTCTGTCATCCGCTTAACATTCATTTTGCTCGAGAGACTCCTGAATTAACCTTTGCAAAAACAAAATTTGGATCATCGAATTAAAAATTTAAAACCCTTTTTTTACAACGAAGGAGCGCTTAATTTTCAAAATAATTTTTTAAAACGATTTAAGAACATACAAATGATTTTTATACATGATGTTTATCGTTAGTGATAATTGATACTTCCTATTATATAAATATAGATAATGAGCAAAAAATTCAACAATTAGGTATTTGTCAAAAACACGATGTATTAAACGTGTAATACTTAATAACTTTTATGTCTTATTTCTGTTAAACCATATTATGGCCAGCTTTCCTAGAAATTCGACCAGTGTGCGCCGGGTCCAAAGGTCACATGCCACTATCATGCTAGTTTTCGCGCGGGGAACGAGACATAGCGTTGACGTGCCGCCGCGGAGAGTGAATCTTCTTATCGTAGTCAATATTCGCTGCTAGCACGGCCACCTTGTCGTATAGGTGGCCGTGACTCTAGACGCTTGTACGCGACTGCATAGGAGCAGTGTTGCCATTTAGGGCGACATGTCGCCAAAATGACGACTTTTTGCCTTGATTAAAGCGTGGCGACGATTTATTAAAATAATGGAATTTTTGACGACTTTTTCATATTAGGAAATTTTTAGTTATTAAATGGAAAAATTAAGAGAATCGGTATAATATTATCATTAATACATACGCTTTATACAATATATTTAAGCTAATGACATTACAATCATTTTTGCCCTTATATCTGAACGCACCATGGTGTGCTTTGGACTGTCCAATTTCGGGAATTCCCCGAAGCACGGCGCGCGGCGCTTAAAATGTTTTCGCTTTCACGCAACCGCATTCCAACTTGTTATTGCTTATTGCAGCATTATACAATATTCATGTGCAGCGGCAAATTGGAAATCGATATCTTATCTTATTAAGTGCTACCCTGCTACATCTCTGTGTCAGTTACTGGTTACACTAAAATTAGTGATATTACGACATACGAAAATAGTTTAATTTTTATTTATTTATTTTTTCAATATTAATAAAGTGGAGAGATAAAGCTTGTTATGATTTGTCCTTCAAAAAACGGTAAAAAGTACTTAATTGACAGTTTGCTGCCTTGAATATTTCAAAGAAGATATGGCGACAAAATGACGACTTTTCATACCAGTCTGTGGCGACTTTTTACTTTGTTCCTCTGGCAACACTGCATAGGAGATTCTTATTATAGCAGTGTTGCCAATTAGCGTGTAATTACACGCTTTGTGTGCGTTTTGATCGCCTTGCGTGCATTTTTCGAACACTCTCAAAATGCGTGTATTTTGTGTGTAATTTCACAAAAAGCGTATAATTTGCGTGTAATTTTGTAATTTGAAAAACCCTTTTGTTTTTTTATGGCTTTCCAAGCCAAAGCCACGGCCACTTCTTTACCGAAATACCATTGCTATCTATTGTAATAAAAAATAAATAGGACTAGACGTGCTTTCCTGTTCTGATTTACAAATTCAACGACATCTGTCGGGCTGTGACCTACTATACGGCACTTCAGTTTACAGTTTTGTAATTTCCATAGGCTTTGCATTTATCTATTTTCTATTAAGTAAGTGTCGTGACGTGACTGTCGTGTTAGCACTGTCACCACCTAAACTTGATGGGCATGGGACTCCCCATGGAATGTTGGTACTTACTACTTTGTTCACTGTGTGCATAGTATTATTTGTTGTTTGTTCGTTTTTCGTTTTACTTATTCCTGTCGTTGTGCTATGCATTGTGCGGCTTATATTGGTGTTATTTGTTATTTTATTTTTGTGTTTAATATCAAGAATTTGAGAACTAGATCCTTGTAACAATTTTTGGTAGCCTAAACATGAGATAACGAAAAAAGTAATAGATTCTTTTTTCTTTGGAAATAGCTTAATAGAAAGTACACGATTGTAATAGATCTATTACTATTATTGTAATAGGGGTGGCAACACTAGTCACCACGACTGCTACATGGCAGTTGTGACAGCACAAAACTTTAAACCTGAGCTTTATCCACAATACCAAAACAGAATTTTTGCACTCGACGCGCGTTTCGCTAACCTGATGATCTCCTGATGATGCTAACATGGTTAGCGAAACGCGCGTCGAGTGCAAAAATTCTGTTTCGGTATTGTGGATAAAGCTCAGGTTTAGTGCATGTTGCCGAAGGTTCCAAACCCCATCATAGCACAAAACTTCCCTTGTCAAAGCAAAATACAAACCCAAGTGTGACAGCTGACAGCGTAACGCCACAAGTCATTCTCTCATCTCTGTAGCACGGCACATTATGTGCCGTGTCTGTAGTGTCTTGTGTCACATTTTTATTTTTTGGTTGAGCCGGGCGCAGATACTTTATTCTTAATCATCCACCCGCCTGACAAGCCCTGGACTTTCGAGCATCACAAACACATTTCTGGCAAACATGTCTTTAGGGTCGAGGAAATTGCTGTCAGCGCGTCGCGTGGTTAGGTTCTGTGCTTGTGAAGGGATGGCCCGCGTTCGCTTTTTTAAATATTTTTTAAGATTATGTTTGTTCCTTATTTTAAATTTGGGTTAATTCTATTTGGTTGCGCCCCGGAGCGAGCGAGGCGAGATGAGGGCATTGCATGAAGTGAAAAAATTTCGCGCGCAAGCCCAGGTCTCGTCAGCCGGAAGAACTTGTGTAGATGGTTAAGAGTAAAATGTGTGCGAACCGTGCCTGTTGGTTGATCCGCTCGCTCCGGGGGCGCAAGCAAACAAAACTAACCCAAACTAAAATCAAGAAAAAACAGCTTTGAAAAATACATGAAAAGCATGTACGTATGCGCGAAGGCTCAAAACTGCAGTAGGTAGACGGGAATGACTTAAATTAGGTAGTGTGTAAAAAGTGTGTATTTATGAAACTAAAAGCGTGTAAAAGCGTGCAATTTGAACAGACCATCGTGTAATTTCACAAATTCAGATCGGCAACACTGTATTATAGTCAAAAGCGATCTTAACGTGCGGGTCCAAAGGTCACAATTTTCAGTAAAAACTTCATTCGTGGCAGATTTTGCATACAAAATCTGTCAAAGGAATGACATTTAATGAAAAATGTGACCTTTGGACCCGCACGATAAGACCGGATCTGACTATAGTTTACAATTCTTGGGAGAATGCATTAAATGCAATCAGCGTTGCCCGAGTTGGTACAATTGTACAGATCTGGTACAATCTGACACACTCTGTACATCTGTACATTTTTAAAAATTCTGGTACATTTTACTTAATGCGGTATCTGCCAAATATTTCGTGGTCGACATCAAGAATATTTAAAAAATACTAAAACTTAAGCAACATATCACCCGACATTTAAAAAATAGTCGTAGAAAAAGTACACTACTTGAATGGTAATTTGCTTATTACAAAATCGTTCGATTACAGCCCTCGCTCGCATCATTCTCTTTTGTAATAGGCTACTTACCACAGGTGAGGGTTACTGAAAATCGAACCTTATGTATCGCTTCTCGAACAGCTTTGCCGGAGCCCGGTACCCAATTTGATTCAATCAGAATCGCTGAAGGCGTGGCCAAATTTGAAATGTCTACTCTGCAATGGATTACTTTCAACTGCTCTGGTGGTCGAGTGGCCAGTTGTTGTGTCTGTGATATGGCGGCCCGGGTTCGATTTCCGTCGTTTTTTAATTTTGTTAATATGTTTGTCATTTTCAGCATGCCTTGGGTTAGTTGTTGTTGGTTGCGCTCCCGTAGCGAGCGAACCGACCGGAGAGCCATGCCTAATCAGTGTCAGAAGCACATCAGGCTATCGGCACAAGCTAACAGCATGCTCCTCTATGTACGTCTTGTGTATACTATGACACCAAGGCACTAGGGTACTGAAATAGGTTTTGTAACCGATGCATATTTACACATTCTACTATACGACGGCACCAGGGCGCTGAAATCTGTTAGTGTTTAAAACCAATAATTACGCTACAAAAGCTGATTGATTTAGGCACCTACATGCATTACAAATATTATTAAATAACTTTAAAGTCCTATTAATGATAAATGATTGGCTCGCAAAAAGGCCTTTAGCGTTAGGGTTTTGGAAATATTGCGGGATATTTTTATTTTACTTCACGCACGGCCCTTCGCTCGCTTCGATGGCTCCGGGGCAATACCTCCTACAACTGAGGTATTGTCCGGGGGCGTAATCAAAGAAAATTAACTGAATCTAACCCCAAGCATGCCCAAAATCAAGAAAAAAAACTGTAATAAATATTTGCAGTCTTGACTGATATCAACAGTGGGTACGGCAACTGGACCGCATATAACAGCTACCAGCCATTTATACAGATCAAAAAATAGCAAAATTAGCAAAAAATAGAAAAACTTTCATAATATGACTTCTGTACAAAAATGCTGTATCTGGTACAATTTCAGTTCAAATCTATTTTTAATACGATCGTGGTTGCCGTGGTATTGTGGGTTACCTACCCAAACTAACCCGTTGGGCAGTTTCTGAATTTTTGAGACCATTCACAAATTAGGCTAAAAAGTATTTCTGTGAAAGAATGCAGTTTATTAACATACCGATATAAAATAGTCATGAATACTAAACTAAATGCAATATTATAAAGGCGAAGAGGGAGGGTTCCACTGTTTTTAAAATTTTATATTTTTAAGTCTTAATTATAGGCCTCTCAAATATTAACGAAAAACTCAAAGTAGGTAGCTTCTATATACATAAGGAAGAGGGTAATTCTTTGGCTTATTTTATGACTAAAGTCGTTGGCTGAGAATATTATTATCAGTCAACGCTAAAGATTCATATAAGCTCTGCAAGCGCGTTTTTATCGATCTGCAGGGTGTTGAAATTTCAAGATTTTTTCTTTATAGCTCCTGCAGTTTTTCAGATAATTAGCTCAAATTTGGAATATAGACTTACTTATCTAATTGGGCATACCAAATAGTGAAATAGTTGTTGGCATACAGGGAGATATTTTTTCAGGGGTCATGCTCCCTTTTCCTTTTTTTCAAATAATGAATCTTTGACTTTTGAAATTCAAGTTTTGACTCATAGAGTATGTAATAATATCATAGGATCGAATCAAGTTAGTGCCATTTTCTAGTGTTTAAATTGAACTCTGATTTTCACTGAACGTTTTATTGAGTAAATTAAAATTTAACTTGTCCTATGAATGTTATATTCTGTTAATAAATAGCAAATGCATATGCAAATTTAATATCCCTATTTGAGATAGGTATTCATTTTATTACATATTTTTAATTTTTTATTTACAAAAGAAATTCAAAATATGTAATAAAATAAATATCTCAAAAACAAAAAGCACTAGCGTTGTTATTTGAAGCACTATAAGTGGCACTAAATTTGACGAAATCCCTAAAAGTTTGGGGACTGTCCTTTTGTGTACGTTTTAAATTGTTTCATATGACAATTTCAATACATGATGGTATACATGTATTGGAATTGTCTAAGGAAATAAATGTTCTTTTTTTTTCTGGAAGATCATATATAACTAATCTTTGCTTCCCTCTCCTTTTTAGTCTGTGCGATGCCCTTAATATTTATACCAACTTTCGTAAGGCTTTTGACGAACTTGATCATCACATACTAGTTCAGAAAGCATCTGACCAGTTTGATTTTCCTAACAAACTTATTTTAGTTTTGATCGTCCTCGAAGTTGAGGGATTTATTAGGTCAGATCTTTTTGTACCAACTTTGGATGTCTCCCAGGACTCCAACCTCCTATTCTGCTTTTCTGTACAGAGACAGAGAGCATCGATCTTTCTTTCCTCGTCTATTACTTTGTACCTTTTTTTTATCATTTAGTTGAGCGTCTCTCCCCTTGTCTCTGGTATTTACCCTCAATGTGGTTTTGAGCATGACCGCATCCTAGGTTTGGAGACCTGCGCTTGACTGGGCGTCGAGACTCAGTGTCATTTTACAAGCTTCTTAACTGAAAAATGAACTGCTCATGTATGTTAGAGCAGCTATTACTATCATGTTCCACGTACTGGCGCCAGATATCAGCCTACATTTTCCCTTTCACTTGTAAGATCAAATATGTGCTGCAAATTCAATTATATTTATCCGTTATTTGCTTATGTGGTAAACCCATAAACCTCGACTAACTATCTTAAAGTATCTGAGAGCGGCGTCTGATTATCCCCGTGAGTTCGTTATTTCCTGTAATTGGGCTTTGGCCATTTGAAAATATATGACTTTTTGTTCTTTATTTACTAAATTTGAAACTGAAAATATTTTAAAAGCCAATCAAACGCCAACGCATATTAATTGGTTATAAACTCGTATCTTAATGAAAAACCTGTAAAAGCAATATTCGGTCGACAGATACCTAGTTTAATTCCTACTTAGCAATTTTGAATGGTAAAGTACCTACTTATTTTTCAATATTCTGTCTGGCCGTAGAACAAATTTAATAGTGTATGCAACTCACATTTAATAGCTATTAAGACACTCGCATTCATTACACACGCCTACGACTCTGGTCGTAATTCTCATATACTAGTGTCTTAATAGTTATTATTACGTTCATTCACTGAAAAACAATTTGATTGGCTCAAATGCGTACGCACTTGAATCAATTGCGCCATGCATTTGATATATGCCAAATGCATGGCTCAATTGATGCAAATTCAGGACGCATTTGGGATAAACATCTAAAATTCCTTGTTCCAAAAGGGTATGTTCTTGTCATAAAAGCACAGCAATTTGTATGATTTTATGCCAAAGTTTCAACTCTGTCTTCAGAGTCCATTATGATTTTTTAATAAAGCACTGCGAATTTGCGACAAAAGCACTGCGAATTTGCAACAAAAGTATTATCTAATGAATCTTATGAAAATTATTAAAGTACAGGGTAATAAATGTATAACGTTTATTTAAGAAAAAAAATTGTTACGTACTATTTGTGCCATACTGTATTTGAAATTTGAGGTGGCGTGTTGGGCTATGTAGTACCATTGTCTTTATAAACAATGGTAGTACCTAAGGGCGTTGGTATTTAAAAAAACCCTAGTCGCAAATATTTTTAGTTGGCCAAGAAAAGTTTAAGCTATTTTGCTTCTTGGTTTTTTTGTTAACCAAACTGACAATTTTCCAGAAGATCGTTCAAAGCTGTATCAATGTTTTAATTAAAATTTCATTTAGGTGCAAAATTTAAAGCAAATATTAAACCTGACCTCCTTCAGCATGACTACAAGCTACAAGGCCACGTCTGAAATTAAACGTGACAAGGGCAAGCAATTATTTAGTAGAAATATATTAATCATGTCGACGAATCCCATTAAATATTTTGAGAGTTTTTTCTTTGAGTGATGGTGGCCATTGACATGGATATTAAGTGGTAGTTTTTGGCTAATCCAGCCAGTTTTCCGAAAAATGCCGGTTTAATTGCCGAAATGCTTTGGTTCGTAATTCCATAGTATTCTAATACTTTATAAAATGTGTAGATGCAAGAATTGCAAGGAAACAATTATGTTAGACAAGGTTTAGCAAATAGCCAAATATATTCACCTTACACACTTTATACATAGGTAAAAAGCGCTTACGTAGGTTTACCAGATGGAAAATACTTAAAAGTAGGACAAGTATATATTTTAAAGAAACATGTAAAATGAAATTTATTTTAAATTATTGCTACGGTCAGTCCAATCATGAGAGCTGATCCAATGATTTGAAAATTCACTCCCTGATATGTAAGATTCACGAAGCAAAGCAATTTTAGAGTTTTAAAGTCGCGGAAAATAGAAGGAAAACTCTTAAAAGCGCCCGGTCGAGCAGAAAACACCGGGAAGTATTTGCTTGATTTCAGCGGCGATTTTAAGAAGTCTAGGGGTCCGGTTCCAACTCGAGCAGTAGGGGGCCCGCAATCACATGCATATTGTTTTTTGGGGGGAATACCTTTTAAATTTTTATTTGGAAAGCATAAGAACATATTAATGACCATAAATGTTTACTTATAAACTAAAATTGCATTACTAAACATTGGTACATTAACTAAACAAAAATGGAACAAACGACTAAAAATGGCATAAATAATATCTTTTTTTTTTTAAATGAAAGTCCCCTTCGGGTTTTAATTCTTAAAAGAAATATGACCTCTTCCAAGTTGATATAAATAATGTATCCTTTTCAATGGTAAGTAAAGCTATGTTTGAAGTTTTTTTTTGACACATTGTGTTTCTTAAGTAATTCTTTAATCTTCTTAAAACGCTAAAAGATCTCACTGCGCTCGCTATACCTACTGGAAAGGTTATAAATAATCTTACCACTAATTCAATATTTGGAAAGGAAAAACATCTACCAGTTTTTGGTGAAAAAATATATTCCAGATAACCCAATGCATCCCTCTCCAAACATGGATTTTCTTGGTTAAAATAAATAGGTATCGATAAACTGATTCATTTCATTATATAGAGCTCGTTTGATATAAAACTGAATGTTTACATAGTTTAGAACATTTATCTTCGAGTTGTTCTTTGTCGCAGGTTCGAAGATATACTGGATTTAAAAATCCAAATAGGTAACTGTGTAACTTCTTCCAGACCCTCAATTATCTCTGACACTATTGTATCCAGAGTAACGTTGATTACATCGACTTTAAACCTGTTGGATGGATTTGATATAGGGTCATCCATTGCTTTTTCTTAAAAAAATTATTTTTCTTTCGACATCTTTATTCTTGAAATTTCATGTTTTCCTCGTCCATTCCAATCTGGGTCCACTTAGCTTAAGCAGTCTTAATCAGGACATTGAAATATACGTCATTTCTTAATGAAATAAATTTTTCTTTTGACCTATTCATAAAAGATACCATCCGAAAAAGGTCAATTTTTTTTTCTGCGATAACTGAGATGTAACATCAATTACCTGTAAAACATCGTTCCAAAAAATAGAGTCACTGTCACTAACGAGGGGGTAGTCACTGTGGAAATCTTCTGTCCTACTGGAGATCCGTGGAAATATGTGGAGAGATGTGGAAATCCATGGAGATCCACGGAGAAACAGGGATATCCGGTGGAGATACGTGGAGAATCCGGTGGAGATACGAGGAGATCCGGTGAAGATACGTGGAGATCCGGTGGAGATACATAAAGATCCCAGAACTTCGGCTGAAGTCGTGTAGAATCGGAAAAGCAAAATTGGGTCTGGTACCGCGGCCCGCGGCCATTTGCTATAGGTATTCGGCAATTAGATGGCTTAAAAAGTTTAATAACATACAAAATAATAAAATTGCACTTAAAACTTTCATCACAGTTTAATATAAATTTCAACCTCAGTACAAAAAAAAGACATCGATTAAATATATGTAGATATACAAAAAAGTACCAAAAATATTTTGCTGTGCAGTGAACCCAAATCTCATAGCAAACAGCCTTAAATAAAAAGTACGAAGGGGCCTATGCCCCTGATGACCCCCGACTGTTGCAAAAATATAAGCTAATGAATTGCACGACTGAGTTCCTATGCAAGGAGGCTTCGCACATTGTAGGTATAACCAATTCCTGTTAGAGACCCCGACCGCCCACAGACCACGCTACGGCGTACGGAAATAAACCCTGGAATCCTAGTAGTCCCGAAACACCGTCCACTACGCGACCCACCCCTTACACCTTCCAGCCGGCGCGACTTCCCAGACTCCCCCCACGAAGGATTAGAGCACGTTTTCTAAGCAATAAGCTTCCACTACCGGTGCCGAATTCTGTAACCCGTTTCCAACGTGTTCGTCCTTCGACGGCAGCACCCGAACACGGAGTTATTTTTTTTTCAATAAGCACAATTTTATTGGATTTGAACTTAAATCTATCACCTTCGCTTTGCACCGACGCACGCCGACGCGACGTTAAAATCGCCGCTGCTTGATTAGAATACCATTTTACTAAATCGGCAAATTTGTATTTCCGCAATAGAATAAGGGTCTAATTAATTTAACCTCTTGTAAGGGGAAAATTCATATATAATAAATACAGTCATAGTAAAAGTAATTAAACCCAAACTGTACATTTTACTCCAAACAAATATTTATCGGACATATTCACATTAACGAAAATATCGAGTATTCCCTAGCGGTCCTACCTGGACCCATATTTTTGAGTCGTTGGAACAGCTCACAAGTGGGAAGAGAAGGTTGTATCTTATCGATATGCATTCGATGGAAACAATCGCGTATTTGAAGAATACAATACATCTTCTATTATATCCTCTCCTCCCATGTGGAAAAAAGAGAGGAATTCTGCAATGACCAAATGAAATGCCTTAATCTCATTACCCGAAGAAATGATTTTTTTTCAACTATTTCATTATTACACGATGGTCACATTTTATGTTAGTAGTAAAGTTAATCGACATAATGATCGAATATGGGGATCAAAAAATCCTCGTGTATTCGAGGAATACGTAAGAGTTTCTTCGAGAATTACGGCTTGGTGTGGTTTATCCAGAACAAAGATAATATATTTAGATATACGGTCCTTTCTTTTCTGTCAATCCTATAGACATTACATGGATATGGTGGAACAGTACTTTTACCCGCAAATTGATCAAGACTACCAAGCTAACGGTGACAATGTGTAATTCCAGCAGAGTGGCGCATATTCACATCTCGCTATGATAACTCGCCAATCTTTGCAGCATAAATTTGGTGATAGATGAATAGATACGGGAGTACCAAAAAACTGGCCCCCAGGTCACCTGACCTGACTGTACCTGATACATTTTTAAAGGACTACACCTTAGACAAAGGAAATTCTTTGTCTTTAGACTACACCAAGGATAATGCTTACCGTACAGAGTACAGGTACACAACCTCCTAATTTAGAGGAATTCAAAAACAGTATTCGAGAGGTTATCGAGAATATCCCTCGGTAATTTCTTGAGGATACTTATAATTATTAAAAACTGGATTATATGCAACCAAAAACCATAAGAATATGCGCATATATATCTATGCTGATTTTTTAAAAATGTACGCAGGATATTTGCAAAATACATAAATATATACATACTATAATAATAATAATAATAATAATCTTTATTGATGATTGTTCATGCCTTAAGCATTTTCACAAGTCACTTACAGTTTAGAAAAATGCAAATAATACAGTCAATACAGACAACATTCCGATTATATATAATAAGTCACAGGTTAAATTCATATAAAAAAACACAAATTACAGTACACAAATACATCGCAAAACACTACACATGTGACAAAAAAAAACATTGAAGAATTACAATTTATTATACTCTATATCTCCTAATACCCAGGCCAAGCTAGGCAACATACTCTTCAAAAAATTATACCAGATCAGCAAAATTATTTTGAAGGAATTCTTCAGTGCTATAAAAGGCTTTTCTTTGTAAATATTTTTTCAGTTTTAATTTAAATGAATTTCGGTTTAAACTTTTTACTGTAACGGGTAATAGATTGAAAAATTTTACACCGTGGTGGTTTCGGCCATCCCTAGCTCTGGCAGTCCTTGTATAAGCCAAACTAAGGCAATCTCTGGCCCTGGTATTGTAATCATGATAGTCCCCATTGTAGGTGTAGTTATCGGCATTGTCTCTTACATACATGAGACAGCCCAATATATAAACTGATGGCAGTGTAAGGATACCAAAAGAGATGAAAGAGGCCCTACAGCAGTCTCGGTATCTTAGACCAGCCATGACCCGCACACAGCGCCTTTGAGCCGCAAATATTCTGGAGGCATATGATGAATGACCCCAACACAGTATGGCATATGAAAGATGGGAGTGAAAATGGCCATAGTAGGCGTTAAGTAGGACACCCTGTGATACAATTTTGATAAGATTGCGCAGAATAAATATTTTTCTACTGAGAACATTTTCCAGATGGTCGATATGTTTTTCCCATGTTAGTCCAGAGTCAAGATAAACGCCAAGGAATTTTACAGGACTAGTTTTGGTGTTAATGGGTCGTAATGAGAAGTCGATCATTTGAGTTTTTGCCTCATTGACACTGAGTTCATTAGACAAAAACCAATCGTTGATATCAGACTGTATCGCTGTAGTCTGCTGGTCAAGATCAATCAAATTATTAGCTTTTGTGACTGCTGTAGTGTCATCAGCAAATAGGACAAAATTAATGTTATTATGAACAGAACATAAAGGAATGTCGTTTATATAGAGGAAACACAGAATTGGACCAAGGACAGACCCTTGAGGCACACCCATTGCAATATATTTTCTTCCCGATGTTGATCCGCCATAAGTCACGTACTGTAAACGGTTTGATAAGTATGATGTTATTAGCTTAATACTGTTAGTATCAAAATTATATTTACGAAGTTTCTGTATCAGCAAATCATGAGAAACACAATCAAAAGCCTTTGTCAAATCGAAAAATGAGGCCCGTGAGTAGAGTTTATCCTCAAAACACGCCTGTATGTAAGTTACAAGATGGCCTATTGCTAGTGTGGTAGACATGCCTGAACGAAACCCAAACTGGGAGGGGTTGAAGAGGCGCCGAGTCTCTAACAGGAACAAATCTGTTTTTTTAATGTACTTTCAAATAATTTACCGAATACAGGAACTATCGATATTGGCCTGTAGTTGGTAACATCATCACAAGCTCCCTTTTTAAATACAGGTACAACCCGTGCCACCTTAATACAATCCGGAAAGATACCATCCCCTATACATTTATTTATTATTTTAGTCAATGGATAGATTATGATGTTTTGTACTGTCTTTATTATCTTTATATTAAAACCGAAACAGTCCTTACTGGGACTGTTTTTAATATTGGCTATTATATCTCTAAGATCAATATAAGTAACTTCATCGAAACTGAAACTTTCGTTGGTATTAATATTTATTGAATGTAAGTAACTCAAGGGATCAACGTTCGAAACAGGAAGATTCCTCTTCAAATTTCCGGCAATGTCAGAGAAGAAGTTATTAAAGTCGTTTGCGTTCAAGCAGTCAGAACTGGTATTATCTTTTACCGGATTATTATGTTTTATTATATCCCAGGCGGCTTTATTTTTATTTTTTGAATTGATTATATGTCTGTCGTTGGCTCGCCTTTTACTTTCTTGGACAAAATTATTATAACTTACACGGAATGACCTTAGAAAATCCGGCGGCACTAGGAATGGTGTAGAGTAGCTCAGCCTAGTTAAAAACTTCAATGTTTCCCTCATTTGTTTTACTTCATCTGAAAACCAGTGGATTTTATACGTTTTATTAAATTTGTTTGTACTGGTCATTTTCGTTTTTTCAGGGAATGCTATTTCACAAGCATCCACCATAATATCAATAAACATTTTAAACATTGCATCAGGAGTAATTGATTCATCATTAACGAATGACCAGTCCATAAGGCCAACTATCCGGTGTAAACATGATAGCCCCAGATCCGTGATAGGCCTATAAGCTACCCTAACCTTACACGCAGTATGAGGCTGAACAAACAATCTACAACTGAATGAAACCGCTAAGTGATCCGATAAGCATGTGTCTATGATTTTATAAGCAAAATTTCCATTAATATTTGTAAAAACATTATCAATGCATGCATTTTTCCTAGTAGGCTGAAAAACCACCCTGGATAGTCCGTAGGACTCCAAAAGATTACACAAAGCCAATGATTCCACAGTGCCAGCCTGAAAATGCACATTAAAGTCCCCAGTAATTACAACTCCCGAATTTAATTGCAAAACATCCAATAACTCTGTCAGTTTGTTTAAAAATGTGTTTAAATCGCCCATAGGTGATCTGTAGACAGTTATAATCTGCATGGTATCATACAGAACTCCCGCAACCTCAAAATGGATCTCATCAGACATAGCCACCACATCAAAGGGCAATGGATAAGTATTTATTGTAGTTTTAGCAAATATGGCAACACCACCATGCCTGCGGTCTGACCTGCCAAAACCTGACACATGTACGAAACCGCCCACATGGATACAGGTCAGCTCATCTGGTTGTAACCAGTGCTCGCTTATACACACAGTATCGTGTTCATAGTTTAGTAAAAAAGTTTCTAACAAATGAGTTTTCTTTTTAAGAGATTGAATATTAAGATGGAGAATTTTTAGAAGAGTACTATCCCCAGTTCGCACCTCATTTCTATCCAAATGGCCATCGAGTGAGATATTTACATTATTTACAGTTAATTTATCCCTTATCCTAAAAAAACATCATTCACATTTTCAGTACTATGGTTATTCGAAACCGTTGGGCTCCTGCAATTATCCAAATCATTGAACTGACGTGAAAGTAAATAGTTCGGTGGAAATAAATTTTATTAATAATTTTTTCGCTGCGTAAGATGGTTCACCATTTGAAGATCTTTCATACGAGTGCATAAAAAAGTCAAAAGTCAAAAATATATTTTTATGAGGACTATTACGAGACAATTGAAATATTTGATTATTCATTTCTAAAATAGAGCCATTAAGATTTTTATCACTTGCAAATGGTGGCCCAACCACTATTAGATTTGTTTTCCCTGCCAATGACAAGAGTTTATTATATTCGTCGGCTGATATATTGACTTGATTCTTGACATTTACAGTTCCAACAAAAAATATTATATAGTCACGACTAGTCATATTTCTGCTATACAAAAACGCTTGAGTCACATTGTCATTAAATAAGGAAGTTTCAGTATATTGCGAGTTTATGTCATACCTACGCTGCGTATTGTGCTTCAAAAGATTTGCACAACCCTGGACTGCCGATCTATGACCAATAAGGACAATTTGTGGTGGCCGGCTTCCCTTAATATTACC
>MU192738.1:443-25322 GCA_016904865.1 Pissodes strobi | reverse complement strand
CTAGTTGTACGACGAACTGGTGCGCTCCTGCCCTCTGTCGGGACTGTCTGACAGGAGTTGCCAGGGGCGGGATTATGCGGGCTATATATATATATATATAAATGTATTCTGCAAATAGCTTACATTAGTCTGCACAACTTTTGTATTTTTTGTCTAATGCGAAAACAAAAAAGTTAAGAGGGGGGGGGGGGGGGCATTATAAATGATCGCCGTGTACATATTCCGAAAAGTTTCATGATTTGAGAGGTGCATGTCTTGTTTGATGGCGTTGTTGTGAATTTCCTTGATATTATTTTCAATTTTCCAGACTTTTCATTAATTTGTTCAATTTATTATGGAACTTTGTCGCAAACAGTTAATCTGAAAATTTCCCCAACGTCTCATTCCTGCCGTCGTTATTATACCTCATCTAGTTCTCCTTTCTGTTGACATTGACCGTATCCTGTTTTCTTTTTGTCTATTTCTGCCCAAATTTTCCATAAAAGTGCTCATTGACTTGTTTAGTTGTTCCTCAGTTTTTGAAGTTTGCAGTTTTGAATTTATCATAAAACACCGTAGTCTTTACCCACTTTTCCTACACATTTGATACATTTCGTTACACTTACGATTCTTAAAATAAGTGAGACTAGCACTTTCTAACACAACAGAATCACCGGGTTCGATTTCAGTGGTAAGACATGTTTTTCGGAGATCAACCGGCAATGTTTTTTGGCGGAGTATGTTTTCCATTAATCTTTTATTTAGGATTACTACGCTGCTTACCGGAATACCCGTTAAAAAAGTTACCAGAATACTCGAGAAGAGTTAGTCACTTTTCTGTTGGGGTTAGTCGATAAGTATGTCAAGTAAAAGCGTTACATATATGGGTAAAAGAGTCTATTGCGGTAATTTTAAGCCCTAGGACGTGAAGACTTTGCTCTAGAACGGTGGTTGTCCCTGGGACATTCAGAGTTAAAGAGAAAAATGAGTTCGGCAATGTTGCACATCTGAACTATTATCACATTAATAAGAATAATAACAAAATAGTCCTAACATGACGCCCTGCCCATAGGTTCTTGACAAAATCGTGTTTGCGTAAATCCACTTATACACCTTCGTTCACGACGAGTGACGAATTTCGAACAGCGTTTGATGTAGTAGGTACTATTCCAAGCCCGAGGAAATGACCTTTCTTAACTACTTATTTTCTTTCCACGGACCCCTGGTACTCAGATGCCATTTTGACGAGTTGGTCAATACTCTTGGTTCAAGTTTTACTATAATTTTTCCGAGTTCCCAGATGTTTTTGGGCAGTGTAGCGATTTATCGAGGGTAGAGACTTTTTCCAAACGCACCCTTTCCCAAAAATGTTTAACTTTTTATACTGTCTTTCAATGCTTGTTTCTCTCTTCGAAACATTTGGATTCAACACCTGTCTGAACTGTTGAAATGTTTTTATTAAGAACGCTTTAAATTCCTAAGTTGGCGAAAATTTTAATGTGGCAATTAAAGTTTCATTATGTTTTGTAAATTCTCTAAACCTGGGGCTTAGTACTGCCGAGTGTTCCAAATTAGGATAATTAAAATTGGTTATTCCAGATAACATGATTTTTGCATTCCAGGTCTTTGCTCGCTAAATACTGTTAATAGGAACGCCGCATGACCAAGGGTCTCTTTTTAGAGAAAAGTGTTGGGGGACCTGTCTTGAAACGCGCAACTGGTGGGTGATAGTTCTTGTAGTTAATTTTGCGTTATGATGCAGTCAAAAAAAATAAAAGTGGGCTGCACCTCGAGTCTTATTTTTATTTCGGTTCTGGTGAAGTTAAATACAATGCCGTTTATTTTGGATTTGGGCATTTTCCTGAAATTTCCTTAGGCAAAATAATTTAACTTTAGACGCGCGGTTCGGGCATTATTTCTTGAAACTTGAATTTCAATTTAATGTTTTTTAAATAAAATTATTATTTTATCTGAATGTTTTCTCTTGGTAAGCTAGTACAAAATGGACTTATTTTTGATCTTCTGGAAAGTGCATTTTTACTCTCAAAAATTAAATCTCAAGTGAAAATTTTTATTATTTATTATACTCCTCAAAAAGGGATTGAAAAAATTTAAATATTCAGTGTGGTGGTTACGCATAACGAAGGAAACTCATCTGAATAACGGGAATTTATGTAAACATGCAATGCAATATTACAACATATTATGAACTATTAGGGTTTTGTACAAAGTTTGTTCTCTCTAGGTGTCCTTAACTCGACATAATTTTACTTCCTAATTTAGGTTAAAATTTGTTAAGGCCTTTCTCCTGCAGTAGTTAAGTAAGCCTAGGAGCGAGGTCGCGTCGTGGAGTACGGGAAACCGGACCGGTAAATTTTTCCGCAAACAACTAAAAATTGTGTTTTTTTTTTATAATTGGGCCCCCGACTCTGCTCAATAACCGCTCTACAAGGCCCTATAAGCAGCTTCATTCTTAGGGGTGTGGAGGCACTTGAGGATGGCCATAGTCGCCATAGGCTGTCGGTGAAACAGTAAAATACATTTAAGTTTTAAATATAAAAATATGTAAAACTAAATTTCATCACGACTCATTCATTACTTGTAATATAGCAAAAGCCGAATAAACTGTGATCAGAGAAGTAAAGATAAATTATTTGAAAACGAAAATAGTTGGATTGAGAGTTACCGCAAAGGAGACGTTCTAGTACGTATAATTTTTGGTTTATTTTCGTCTAAACTTATTCCGAACTTACAGTATAAATGGTAGGTATATATATTATTAATTTTTATTTAAATTTTTTTTATTTATATGAACAATGCTAATGCCCGAAAGAAAGACAAAACGATTTTCTGGAGCACAATACCAAAAAATAAATAAATAAATAAATTAAAGAAGGAAGAAAATTAGGGGGAAAAATTCCTAAAAATTCAACTAGTTTCATCAACATCGTCACCAAGTAGAAATATTTCACACACTTAGTGTGTAGATCATTTTCTATATTAAATATAATGAAAAAATATCTGAGGTCTATCATGTCATATGGCTCAAAAACTTTGATGTAATAGCAATTGAAAATAATATCTTTGAAAATTTAGGTTACTCGCAACTTATTGACGAATACGCAATACCTAATAAAATTCAGAAAAATATTTGTATAGTAAAAAAAGCCAATTTTGGATTTGTTTCGTATTGCAACCTGTAACTTGGTTCATGATTGGATAAAATGCACAGGTTTTTTTGTGTGTGTGTTTTATTTTTTCATATGTTTACTTTTATATTATAAGTATTATTAGTACAGGGGCGGATCCAGGATTTATCTGAGGGGGGGGGGCGATTTAAAGTAAAGGGACAAAACGCACTAAGAAAAAGAATAAAAAAATCAAGCAACGCAATTATTATATTACACATTTTAGTTCAAGGGGGAGGGGGTCGAAATCCCCTTCGCCCCCCCTCTAAATCCGCCACTGTATTAGTATTAAGTTTTTAATTACTTTCATATTTTTTGATTATAATTATTAAGGTTTATATTTTATTTTAATGATGTTACTTGTTAAATATTAGTGAGTATCTAATAAAATATTTTGGTTAAAAAAAATAGCTTTTTAAAATATAGGGGCAGCATTTTTAGGCTTGCATAAAGGCGGCAGAGGTATAAAGAACGGCCCCGACTATAAGTATATAATTATAACTGGAAGTAAAGTAGAGTTACCAATTCTGAACAGAAATTCAACTAAACCTTGAAGGTATAAACCTAAACATATCCTTGACTATAATATATGTTATGTGACCTTCCAACTATGCCTACTCTCGTACCCTCCCGTGAAGCTTAAAATGCAAAAAAATAACAATCACATACCTACCTATTCTATTTTCAGCCTCCAAAATCTTTACATCTGTGAAGTTGTTTTTTAACAGTCTTGTGGCAGCTGCAATACCAGCTGCTCCGCTACCTACGATAATGACAGAGGGGTTAGAGGGTAGAACTAATCCCATCAATCCCTGCATGAGAATGTATGCAGTCACGACCCTTAGGATCCACATTTTAGATATAATTTATGCCGATAACTAATGTTCCTGTTATCGTTTATTATTTAGACCAGAGCCCAGGGCAGTGGTCAACTGATTAAATTTCGTTGCAAAATTAAGGAATTATTAAGTTTACATTTGAATATTCATCTAAATTTATTGCCTACTTATCGATTATTGATAATGGCTTTGAACTGTGGAAATGTTTATATGCATATATTTAACGTATAGGTTGGCCCAGATATAAGTTTAAACAACCCCCCAAGACACATGTTTTAGAGCAGTATATTTGAAGTCTATTTAATATTATGCATGTGAACTCAGAAAAGCTAGAGCTTATGACTTCTTCTAAAATATATATTTTTTTAAAATAAAATGCCTACCTATCCATAAAGTAGACTAAAAATTTGATAATTAAGAAAATTAAAATTTTTCATGGGTTCCCCATTTGAAAAGTTATAGCTACCCTAACGACTTATTTTCGAGCTACCTTACATAACGCAAACTAATGTTCACGGATTGGAGCGTTTTATAAACCATTTATTGTTCATAAACAGGGTTGGGTATAATTTTTCAATGGGGTACCAAAACACAATCTCCCATGGAGTTTATATACAATTTTAACCGTCTTTTATCGTGTTTAAAATATATGCTACTAAGCTACTATTGGTAATGTTTGTTGATACTTTTTTATATTTCTAGACTCTAGACTAGCAGGATTAATTAAAATATATTATAATCTAGTATAGAATGTTTTATCCTGCATACAATGGAGCCTTCAAGCTTCCCCGCTTTAATGAAGTATCAACGGTGTCCAGTATGTGTGAAAATATATTGTTGTTTCTATAACTTACAGATATAATTTATTCCTATATTTATTATTTAAAGGGATATATTGTAATTTGCTCTAATCTTATTTGGTACCACGAAGATGTTTGCAAGTAATTAATGTATAAGATCAGGCCAATTAAACAGAATAAAAGTACTTAGTTGTTATCTTTGCTTTGATGGACCGTAGGTCAGTGGTCAGTTAAATACATATATTAGAAGATATCCTCTGTTACTAAGTACGACCATTGTGTCACATTTTGTAAGATTAGATGCATTGTTTGCCTATCAGTGTATGAGTTTTAAATACTTTTTGTAATGCAATTTACCTTGTCAAAATATATAAAATTATTAATTATTTTTTTGAAGTCAAAATAAAATTTTATAAAGGTTAGTAATAGTTTTTTTAGAGTACGCATATAATTTTTATATAGTGGTCTCTAAAATAAAACGTGATACCTTGTCATGTATCATCCACCAATTCTTTTAGAGGTGTGTGGTAATTGTATTTCATTATCTGCTTCTTTAAGGAATATTACTTATTAAACTGTATAAATTTCCTTTGTTTATTTTAAATACATATCCATCCATGTAGAAATAATAATTTTTATTTTACATTAAATATTACCTATAATTATGCTATTTACTATTCTCAAGAAGTAACAATATGTTTAAGACGTTTGAATAAATTTGGCTTAATTTGGAATAATTTTACTTGATATATAATGTCGTTTTCTAAGATAAGACGTACTTAATTCCTTTACCGAAATGATTTTTTTTAGGCGGGTACCATACATTTTTTGGTATTGTGCTCCAGAGGTGTGTGGAAATTGTACTTCAATATCCGCTTCTTTAAGAAATATTACTTATTAAATTATTTAATATTTTCATAATCTTTTATAACATTTTGATAAAGCAATGAAATTATATACATTTTCCTAATATATTTTAAATTCATAAATCGTTAAAATTACACTTAAAAAATGTTAGTCAAATACATATCCATCCATGCAGAAATAATGCTTATTATTTAACATCAAAAATTACCTATTTTATACTTTACTTAGTTTTCTCAACAAGTAACAATATGTTTAAATTTTCGTTACTTATTTTAAATTTGTAAGTCGTTAAATTATACTTAAATAAATGTTTGTTAAATTAGTTACATAGATATCCATCCATGCAGAAATAATGATTTTTATGTAAATTATCTATATTTATATTTTATCTAGATTTCTCAAGAAGTAACAATATATGTTTAAGACGTTTAAATAAATTTGATTTAATTTGGAATAATTTTACTTGATATATGATTGTGGAGACTATTTCAAACCAACATCAAAATAGAGAAATGTTAAAGTTAAAGAAAAATAGAACGACTTGCAATCAGTTGCAGAAGTTTAGGAATTATTTTTTTTAAATTTATTATCGAGTCTATTATAGTCGTATTATTACAAATCTCCACTGAATATTCACTATGGAATGATCTAAGGATGGCACAAAAACTCTAATTCTAATTGCCAAATTCAGTGTTTGATTCTCATTGGCACGGAATCGTAAATAAATGTAGCTTTACTTGGTCATATTGTATCAGCTCAAGCTGCTCAGGAGAGTTTGAAGTAAAAATATGAAGAACTCATGCACTAATGACAAACGCGGAGGAAATAGTATATTGTGTAACTAGGAGGAAAAGCAAAACATTCCCGGACGACTGTGGTAGTTGCTGGACGAGGCGGAGCCGAGGCCAGCAACACAGGAGTCCAGGAATGTGCTTTTCCTACAAGTTGCACATACTATTTTTTATGCGATCGAAATTAATTAGAACACGTACTTATAAAAATAGAGCCCAAAATATTACTCTAAATAAAAACGGTGTTTTAAATTTAAACTCAACATAATACCAAGTTTGGAATCGGGCGAGCTTGAAGTTTATTACGTAGCTACGGAAACTACAGCTAAATGTTACTTTTGATAGACGTCAGATCTGACAAACAAGGCGTTTGAATAGGACAGAAATGTTACATTCCCGGCCTAGGACGGGAATGTTATATTCCCGGACAGTTATTTTCTATTCTTGTACAGTTATTGCATGTTGCCAAGCAACGACTACAATATACTGGAATCATGATTTTTGCGGTGAGAAAACACATCGGAAAGGTGTCGTTTTTAGTCCGATCGGATAAAAATAAATAAATTACAGTTTTGAATTGGCCCTATAACTCTTTAGTTAGAAGGAATACAAAAAAAATTACATCAGAGTTTCTCTATAAAGATCAGGTCGAAAAGTTATCGACTTTATTTTTTTTTTTAAATGGGATGCCCTGTATATTTCACTATAAAGATAACGTTATAAATTCTCTTTTTAAATAACATACCATACTGTGGATGTTATTGGTTCCTTAGGCGTTCTGCGTTCTGTTCAAACTTTTTTACTTTAAACCACAGTACGACATGAAATAAACGAAAGTTCAAATGAAAACAAGTCTCATTCTTGGAGCCGTCCGCCATACGTCTTGGGCCCGACCCTCTATCCAGGCCTCCAACGCTCTTTCGCGAACACTCTGGGCGATCGTCACACAGGGATCCGGCTGGAGCCTTCCCTGGCTAAGGCGTCAGCGGCCTCGTTTCCGATACACCCGAGTGTCAGCCTGCAACTGAAATTCCAAGTAGCATACTTTATTTTATCTGAGTTTAAAATTGAAATTTTATTATTGATATAGCACTTACAATTAGGTACTCATTATTTATTCTTTTGAAAACTAAACTGTAAACTGGGACAACGATTCAAAAAAAATTGAGTGGGTCTGCTAGTAGTTGAGACACTAATATGTAAACATACCAGGATTTTCTGGTTTCAAATCTAGAGAGACGATATCAGATCGATGTTATTTATACCGACTTATCAAAAGCGTTCGACAGTATATGCCACAAATTGTTGATCAGAAAACTATCACGAGTAGGAATGGGAGAGGCTTATCTTGCTTGGATCGAGAGCTATCTTGAGGGACGTCACTAACGGGTTCTCATTGGAGGGGTCTCATCAATGGTAGTAAATGTTCAATCAGGGGTACCCCAGGGCTCACACAGAGGACCTGTACTTGTCTCCTTATTTGTTAATGATGTCTCTTTCTACTTTCGAGTTACAAAGTGCCTATTGTACGCAGACGACGTTAAATTTTTTAACATCGTTGATGAGAGTATTGACATTCAGAGTGATCTTGATCGACTCGTTGACTGGTGTGACAAGAATTGGTTGAGGCTGAACGTGGACAAATGCAAAAAGATGAGTTTTTATAAATGCCATAGTCCTTTGGTCACGGAATTTTTAAAATAAATGAGACCTTACTTACCTTTAACCTCCAACTGGATCAAATAATATCAAAATGTTTTAGACTTCTGGGGTTTATAAAGAGAAACACTAAACTCATGGTAGACACTAAAGCCACTACATCTCTTTATAATAATTGCCTCATAAGAAGTATCTTAGAATACTGCTCTGTCATCTGGTCTCCATACTATCAATGCCACATATCAAGATTGGAGAAAGTCCAAAATAAATTTTTAAAATATCTTTCGTATAAGCATCATGTTCTATCCGACAACCTGAGTTATGAGGCCAGAGCCAGGCTCTGTGTATATAAAACTCTGGAAGTAAGACGCAATAACAACTTTCTATATTTACTTTATAAACTCCTCCATGATGGGATTGATTGTTCTCAACTGCTGGGACAACTTAATTTCAGAACACCGCGAAGACCTCTTCGACATCACCAACTTTTCTCTGAGAGAGTGCACGAAACAAATTATGGAGAACAGGCATTTGTTTATCTCATGACACACATATATAATGCAAATTTTAGCCATATCGACATTTTTTCGATTAGTCTTAACAGTTTAAAAAACTTAGTAAATTACGAAATGCACAATAATTATTATGAATTTTAAGAGTTTTGTATGTCTTCGTTTTTGTTTAATTATTACCATGTGTATTTTTAATGTTAAGTGTGATATAAAACAAATTTTTCTTTCCCTTTTGAATGTTACCTTCACTTAATGAAATACTTATATACCTTGTTTGTCTAAAATTATTTGAATTCAGTTAAGACTATTGTTGTACCATTTGGGGATCTTTCCCTGTATGCTATGTATTGAATAAATAAATAAATAAATAAAATTAAATAAATATCCTATATCGACATCATCGACATGAAAATCTAATGCCATCACCTTAGGCCGCGTGACGCCTGAATATAGGCAACCATTTATTTGGAATTGGTTGCCTATAGTCTGGCGCTAGAAAGAACAAAGAACAGGTTTTACACTAACGATTACAGACAACCTGCAAAACTCATTCTCGTCACAGATACCGCCTGACGTGCGTTGTTTAATATTTACATTTGTAGCGTTTGCATTAGAATGTTACACTTCACGCATAGCCCTCCGCTCGCTTCGTTCGCTAGAGGAGCGCAACGAACAAAATTAACCAAAACACCCAATGCATGCCCAAATTCGCGCGGGTAAAATTAAAAGTGTCCTATGTCCTTTACTATACTCTTGAAACTATCCGAACAAAATTTCATGATGGTCGGTTAAAAATAGTTTACGCATGGAAAATAGGATTAAAACTTACCGTAATAATCAACGAGAGTCAAGCCGCGGGTAAAAGCTAAAACTGTCCTATGTTCGAAATTTCATGATGATCGATTGAGTAGTTTATGCGTGAAAGCGTAAGAAACAAACAAACAAACACATTTGCATTTATAATATTATAGTTTTTCGCATTTAAAATAATATATATTAGTTAGGATTCTTTAATAATACTTACTGGTAGCTTGAATCGGAGTGGATTAATTCACTGCACAAATTCGACATGAAAATCTAATGCCACCAGGAATAATATCAACCTACCAACCAAATACACTGCGAATATAATATAATAATATATTGAGGAGCCGGTCCGTCCACAATTCAAACACCATCCTTTATCTTCATCTCTTCCAAAATTTGATTGTTGAACGGGCCGGTGTCTAAACTAATACGAAGAGCGATCAGTATATATATTTTGCTATTTATTTCAATGTGTGAATGCAGTACACTTTAAGTTGGCCATATCCGGTCACATAGGCCTTCACTTTTTCGTCCCCTCATATGATTTTCATCTCATTTGCCGAGATTACTTTCATACCGCCGCGTAATTTATATTTACCCATCAAAAAATAAAATAAATTAAGAAACTAGAAAGACATTACATATATTATTTTAACAGGTAAAGGGTGAGAAAAAATGGGAAAAGGTTTGATTTTATATACTTCTGACGAAAGTATATATTTTTTTTAAATTTAAAATTGATTAAAGTAAATAAAAAAAAATTAAAGCTACATATATTGACTCACTATATTCAAAGCTATAATTTAGGATAAAATATATCTTGAATTCTTACCTGATTATAGGCCTCAATAAACCAAAAGTTGGGTCGATAACTATTCGACCTGACCCCGTACACTTATTTTGAAAACGGCATAATATCTCAAAACCTTTATAGAAAAATTCTTACATAAAACAATTTCTGTATCGCTTTAAATTAAGAAGTTATAGAGTAATTTCAAAATTGTTAAATTTTTATTTTCCCCCTTATATATCTTAAGCGGCCTTTCCTGGTGGGTTTATACATCGGCATTAACCCGGTCTAAGGAGACTCAGAGAAACTTCCCACTTAGATAAATCTCAGCAGGCACGTCCACGTCGCGGAGGTGGGCCCGCATCAGATGATGCGGTGGCTAAGTTCTGCTGGGGACCCAGTGTTGCAGGGTATAATGCTTCACCCTTGTCCGGGGTTACGGATGAATATCACAACGGCAATAAAGGTGGAGAAGAAGGACTTCGTTACGGCGGATTTGGCGACCCGCTTTAGGGGTAATAAAGGCCGAAGAACTCGAAGTAGTCAACGGCATGGGATCAGGTAGGCAAGGGGAAACCACCTGAGTATCCCCCATGAGAACACTATGATCGATGACGATAGATATATTGCCCCAGAGCCATGCGACCCAACGTGCAATCTGCCCTGTAAGGTTTCCGGGCCAAGCGGTGTGAAATTAGCTGCCGAACTCAATGATGCGAGTGACCGGGCATCTTGTGCAAAAATGGCTACTGGAAAGATCAAAACAACTCCAACTAAGAAACAAAATTCACCTGGGTACATTGAATGTCCAAGGTTTAAACGAAGTAGGAAAGCTTCATATATACTGGAGCGATAGCTTTAGAGACAAAATATACCGATTTGTGGAATATCGGAAACACATTGGAAAGACTCGGGCCACTTCAGCACACTAGACAGTATGGTCTATATGTCAGGATCGTGTCAATCGTGCAATGGGATAGCTATCCTTGTTAAGAAAGACTACGCTAAATACTTCCAGGAATACTTACCAACCGAATAATAAAAATATCACTTACCGGACGACCAACTAATCTCCACATCATACAAATTTACATGCCTACATCTACAGCTCATCAGGGTGAGGAAGTAGAATCTGTATACCAGAAATTAGAAGAGATGATGAGGACTGTTCCTCAAAAATACATAATGATAATAATGGGTGATTTCAATGCGAAAATAGGCTGCAGGAAACACGACAACCATATTAGAAACGTCGTAGGTAAATACGGTTTGGGTACCAGGAATGAGAGAGGTGAACGACTTTTACAATTCGCCGTTAGCAATAATCTCACTGTAACCAACACTGTGTTTCAGTAGCACGCCAGGCGCTTATACACTTGGACCGCACCAAACGGAATATAATAAAAACCAAATATATTTTATGCTTATACGAGCGAGATGGAGAAGTACTATAAGCAGCATTAAAACTATGCCAGGGGCGGACTGCAACTCTGATCACCAACTCCTCAGAGCAGAGCTGAAGATAAAACTAAAATCCACACTAATGCAAACACCTACAAAAAGACTGCAAACCCCAAGGCCCACAGATCTACAAAACGCACTCCAAGCTGCGAACATATCCGTAGACAACAATGACATAGATAAAATATGGCAACAAACCCAAAAAATCATTTTGGATGCAGTACATGTAAGTACTCCAAAGCACAGTGTCGACCGACGTAAACATTGGATGACTGAGGACGCCCTAAAAATTAACGAAGAACGCAAAAAATTAAGATCTTCCCCACCTGTTGATAATGCCGCTATTAAAAGTCTAAACAATAAGATTGAAAAATCCTGCAGAGCTGACAAGAACAAACAAATTAATAATATTTGCAGAGATATTGAGCAACATGCCAATACTAACAACCATAAGGAGCTCTACGAAAAGGTCAGATATCTTGCCAAGGAATTTAAGCCAAAACCCCAAACCATTCAGGATAAGAATGGAAAAATCGTCTCAAACTTGTCAGAGATTTTGCAGATGTGGAAGGATTACTGCACTGTACTATTCAGCGATACTTCTGGGGAAAATGCTACAATACGCGAAGCCCAAGAGCTGAAACCACCAATATTAGAGGAAGAAGTTGTGAAGGCCATAAAAAACTTAAAAACCAGTAAAGCTGTTGGCGCCGATCAGATCACAGCAGAAATCATTAAGGCAACGGGTAGCAAGGGAATGCATATATCTTTTAAAATCTGCACGCAAGTGTGGAACACTGGAAAGTGGCCGAAATGATGGTGCCACTCTATGTTTATCCCATTATATAAAAAGGGATTCCCGTTAGACTGTGGAAACTATATAGGCTTATTGCCTTGATGTCACATGCAAGTAAAATCTTCTGTCAATCATTAACGACAGGATCAAACCTTTTCTTCTCCCACAAATCTCGCAAGAGCAAACAGGCTTTACCCCCGATAAACGAACCAGAGAACAAATACTTAATGTTCGCCAACTTATTGAGAAAGCTCGGAAGTTCAATATAACAACGTATTTGTGCTTTGTAGACTACTCCAAAGCCCTTGATACAGTCAGATGGAACACACTTTGGGAAACGCTGAGAGTAATGGGAGTTCCCTTGCATTTGGTATCGCTCATTCAAAGTATATATATACAATAATGCAAACATAAGGATAGACGGTATAAGCTCTGACGGATTTCATGCGGAGTAAGGTGTAAGGCAGGGTTGTATACTCTCGCCAATGCTATTTAATATATACAGCGAACACATTATGAGAGAAGTTCTGGAAGGCTGGGATGATGGGATATCAATAGGGGGCAGAAAAATTAATAAGCAACGTATGCTGATGACACTGTCATCATAGCTAGCTCACAAGATAAACTCAAGGCAATCGTAGAAAAACTTGAAGCAACAAACAAAAAATATGGCCTGAATCTAAATAAAAATAAAACAAAAAATATGGTTACTGATAGAACCAACCAAATAAACGATCATAATTTAGAAGGCTATGAGGTGGTGACGCAGTTTATTTATCTGGGTTAACTCATTACTAACAAGAGGGGGGAGGGGGTGCGAAAATGAAATTAAACGTCGACTAGCAATCGCTAGAAGCTCAGTCATAAAACTTACAAAGATATGGAAAGCCTCCGTACTTACTAGGAAAACAAAACTAAAACTCTCCCAGAGCCTCATATTTCCCATTGCAACTTATGCCGCCGCGCCGAAAGAAGAAAGGTTGACTCCTTTGAGATGTGGACTTACGCATGGACGGAACATCGCACCAACGCATTTATTCTCGATGAATTAAAAATCCAAACTCGCCTTTCATCCTTTCATCCAAAATAAGCAAATCATATCTGAAATACTTTGGCCATCTGTCACGAAGAACCGATGCTTTAGAGAGCCTTATTGTGTTGGAGAAACTGGATGGAAAACTAACGAGGGGAAGATCACCAACAAGATGGATAGACCAGATGAAACCCTTGGTAGGACTGGTAATACTGGAGTCCGTGCAGGCCGCTCAAGGTAGAGAAGCTTGGAGAGCAACAGTGGATGTCGCTACATCATAGTGCCACCAAACCTTTCGGGGGTTAAAGAACGGAGAGAGAGATATCTTAAGCGATCAAACATTTTCAAATTTTGGTTTTGCCATTTTAGGTTGCCCTCAAAAGGGCACATGCCACTTACATTACTTAAGTGCTGAAAATAGAGCACCCTGTACTGTTCAGTACCTGACCGTGTAGTTTTTTTTTTGAATCTTCATTTTAAACCCGAATATTTTGAAAACGGTTGCGTTCTCTTGGTACTAGTTTTTTTCAGTGAATTTTAAAAAATCTTTTAAAACGTATACATACAATGCAAATAACTGAGAAACTGGCAGTTGATCAGCAACGCCAAGATGAAATATTGTATAATAAATGCCATCAATATAGTTAGATAAATATTAAATGTTTTTAATCTGTTTTATGAATAACATTATGAATTGTTTTTATAGAACTTAATCAGTCTCTCAGCTTCCCTATATCCACTCTCAATAGCACCATGAACAGTGGAAAAGTAATATGGATGAGTAGCTTCCCCAGCGAAAAGTATTTTTGGCTTATCATTATGATTTCTTAATGGACTTCCAAGAGTCGCTGGAAATCTGTTACCGGCTCTTGAATTTATGCCTTTTACCGATTCATAGGAATACGTGCCTCGAAAGTGAGGGTTTGAGTACCAGTTTGACCTAAAAAATTAAATAACTGAAATAATTTGTTTTTGAAGCAAAAATTGCAACTTATGTAATGTTCCAATGTTCGCCAATGCCACTTATAAGGAAACTCTGAGTAGTGAGGCCCGCCTAATTTATTTTAATTTTTATGAAAAAATTTTAAACATATTATTTATTTTTAAATCTGTCAAGTATAGTCATTAACTTAACGAAAAATTCTAATCGACCAGCCTAAATGAAATAAAAAGTTCCTCGCCTGTGATTTTAAAACCCTGCATCTGGGCCTTATTACCAGACACAGCAGATAATTTATCCTCATAAAAAGTACACACAAAACCTATTATAGATCCTCTTCGGTTAATCCTTCACGCTCTTCTTCGTGGAACTATTGCCTCATATCAGCGACATAATTTTTGTGACATCCGACACATAACCAATTTTCTTTATTAACGAGAGCTTTGGAAGACGATGATCTGGGCAACACAAATGAGTTTTTGCTTACACCCTCTTGCTCTTGCCAGTCTTCATTTCAACGGAAACGATATCATCTTGGAATAGTGGTTCTTGTCACTTCTAGAGCTTTGTAATTCAAAGCTTTCTTTCGGTTTGGTGCACTTGAGACTTTTATCTTGACTTCCGAAGTAATCAACACTTCGGAAAGGAAATTTGTCAAGCTATTTTACCTGCTGTTTGCTACCTTAATTTTGTGTAGTAATTGGCAAGTCTTCGTCTGAATGGTTGTCTGTCATTATTTTTCAATCTTGCTAAACTTGGGGCAAAGCATGCTTTGTTATCGCATCAGTGTTTAGAGGTTAAATCTCGGTTGCTCTGAAGCCATACATTTTCTCCACACTGAGATACGTTCGAAATCTTTCCTTGTTTAAAGTTCGTGTTGGATTGTTTTCCCGATATCGTAGGATTTCTTCATCTCAGTGGTTCTATGGTAATATCTATATGGCATGAAACTCCGTCAAAAATGAAAAGAACCGGAGGGGTAGAATGTAAATTGCGAAATGTTCTAACCATTCGGCGAAGACCTCTTGGATCATGTTTCCCTTTAGAGTCATGTAGATCCAGTTGGCAAACCATTTACAGAAGACGGTTTAAGCCTCTTTTATTTGAAGAGAATCTTGGGAGGTATCACTTGACCCATATCAATCTAAGGATTTTTGTCTTTCATATAATAGATGTCGTTGCAATATAGTTAATTGTACAGTGGCTTTATACAAGTGAACTGTACAGTGACTATATACACTGGAGTCAATGCAGTTAACTGAATTTTTGTTAAATATCAATAAGGGCATTTCATCTCAAATCAACCGGAGGTTTGGCAGTTTGTTTTTTATATTAATTTTTTGCAACATATTGGCCAAATTTCAGGATGGAGAAATAATGGGAACAAAGTGGAAAACAAATAATAATCCAAAATCCACCTATTATTTAAATTAGATTTTAGCTTTTACTTATTTTTTTTCTAATTTTTTTCATGAATTTAACATTTCTTCTTTAGTAAGTGTGTAAGTTCGACCTGTAGCAATAACCGGATGAACCTTCTTTAATACTGAATCTCTTTTAATTACTAAAATATCTGCTTTGGGCGTAAGATAATAAAATTAATTAGATGTCCATTTGGATGCAAAAGACTGATTTTAAGCTCGATTCTTCATTTTTCCAATAATGCATGCTAACCACCACAAATTATGATACTGAACAGTCACAAAACCAGGTTGAAGAAACATTAATTCATTAATTGTAAAATTAGAAAAATTCAATTGGACTGCAGTGTCTGAGCACTGCAGGTGTTTTCTTGCAGAAAACACAACCAATGGCGGCAGGGGGGGAGGTAGAAGGATACTTACCAAATTACATGCGCGCGTGTCAGCAAGTTTTAACAAGTTTCTGCTTGAAACAAATAACAAATATTCAAGCTTATGGCCTTGTTGATTTGTGATGTGGAAGCATCTTACGCGGCGGTATGAAGGTAAATCCCGGGAAAATGGACGGAAGTGTGAAACCCGGATGTGACATTATAACTATGCGCTTCCTTTTAAAACGACTACCGGATAAAGACAGCTTGCAAAATACATTCCCGACTTGTCGGAAGATATCGGGTGTTTTCATTGGACTGCGTTCATATTTTACCTATGTCTTTACGATGCACTAAATTGCTTACAAGTGCTCTGGTGGTTCAGTAGTTAAGATGGTTCTGCGGCCCGGGTTCGATTTCCGATGGTGTTTTTTTTTTATTTTCTTGAGGTTATATATTAACAAAAATAATATAATTTTTTTAAAACAATAAAAAAATACCCTTTTGAAAAATTTGTAAATTTACTTATTTTTTTAAAAATTTTCAATCTTTGTTAAACACCTATATTGGGTCCTACCTCATTTGAAAGGTATTTTTAAGACCTTTTAAATGAGATATAACTCACTGCTATAGTGAAAGTAGTTCTTAAGATACCTTGCTTTCTTTTAATATATGTTTAGGGAAAATGGTCACTTTTTTATTTTTAAAAATCAATAAAAATACTAATCAGAAAAATTTGAAATTTTAGATTTTTCATCTACTAGATGTGTAGAATAACTGTACAAAAAAATATCAATGAGGTGATCTGCAAAACCTCCTTTTTTTTGGTTGATTTGATATGAAATGGCTCAATCAGTATTTCCTGGCTAGCCTTATTATCCACAGTTGCCTTAGTGAATTTTAAATTTGTTACCTTATCGATATAGAAATACATACTAAAAATGAAATAAATATCTGAGTCTGGGTGCATGATGTCTTCTCCTTGAGTAAGTATATCAATTAATACAAAATAATTTGCAAGTGTTCAAACATTTGATAAGCTGAAATTTTTAAAAGAATTATTTAAAATAGGGTTATGAATTATACTAACCTAATAATTTTATCTGGCAGAGTTACATTAAAATGGGATTGGAAGAATGTGTTTATTAGGTAAATTTGTCCTTCAAATATTTGTTGTTGAGATAGCATTTCAATGGTAGGAATATATTTACCCGCATACCATGCCGTTAATACGTTGGGGTTGCTTTCCCCTTGAATCACCTTTGCAATGTTGGTAAGCCACTCCAAGTTTTTCTGCAAATGAAAATGAAATTCTAATGACTATTTTCAACCTTCATATCGGCATATTGGAGTATTATAATTTGTAATTAATGTATCTATAAATATAAATATAAATATGATACTTTTATAGTTGAAAATTAAATGAGTATCGCAAAGCCTAGGAAATACGACAGCTTTTTATTTATTGTTTCTCTGAATGGGACATGTTGTATATTTCTGATTTTTTAGATTTTCTCGCGATTTGAATAATAATACACACGTGTCATGTATAATATATTACCTTGAAGTATCAAACGTTGCATAATAACATTATTACAGTGACGCGATATAACTCTACTCCTAAATTCAATCTTTTTAAAATTAATGCTACAAACCTCCCGAAGTCGATGTTTATCATCTGCGGACCAAATAAACCACCATTTAGCATCTTCATTCCACCACCTTTTAGGGAAATGCATTTGGATTTTTACAATGGCTCCAAATCCAATGTTTTTTATGGCCTCCACTTTTTCATGCGGCAATGCCGGATTAAACAAACTTTGGTAGTTTGCTTTTAATACTCCTAAAGATGGAGTAAACATTACATGATCAACCTCATATGTACTACCATCTGAAGTGCGAACAATTGTTGAGTTTTCAGATTGCCAGTTGATATTGGTTACTTCTCTGTTGAGAAATTTTTTTTCATCTATAGGCAATTCATTCCCAATGTTCGGAAACTTTTGCATCATGACTTCTAAGATGGTCTTATATCCAAGTCCGTTCCAGTTCATGCGAAGATCTCATTCGCAGTTTTTATAAGCTGTGGTAATGTTCAAGTCATTTAAATCGAACGAACTGTCAAAGGCACAAATATGACTATTAATCCAGTCGGAAGAATCGGATAAAATTTGTTTCTCATTTGGGTCTTGGACGGAGCCTGGAAAATTTATGAATCTGAAAGCGGAAAAATCGGTTTTGTTTATATGGATAACTGATACGAAAAATCAAAATCTGGAAAACTTTCTTTCCAATTTTGATTTGTTCTTTACGAATTTTAAAAAAAATATATTTTTTTTAGCAAATAGTTACCTATCCTAAAGATCATTTAATATTAGAAACATTCGACTCAATCAGTTATAGGGAGATGGAAATCATGGCAGAGAAAACCCCTATAAACCCCTATAAAGTCCCATTAATAACTGTTTTATTTAGTAGATTATTTCCTTCATCGTACCAATCACACAGCCCGATTTTCTGAATAGATTTTGTTTAGGTAAGTGATTATTGCACTAGACCTGTTTAACAGCGATTAAACTGCGTCCTCCATATTGGATTTCGTTTTGTCAATTGTAGCTGATTCTTGCAAATTACTTTACAAAAAGCATGCTAAAAATATAAAAAACCAGGAAAAAACGCATAAAATATCCATTTATATATCCTCTAATGATGGCACTAAAATAAATTTAATTTTGTAATATATGTGGGATTCACTGAGAGAAAACTCTATTAGCCGCTCATAGACATCTATTAACCTCTACAACATATCTGCATTAACATAGGCGACAGAGAAGTGTCTTATTGTGGCAAATAAAGTGTTCTTTTTGAAAACGCGGTTTAGCCGCTAATATATTTCTTTTAAATATTACTTTCTAACTAGAATAAAAGAGCTTTTTAAGAACTTAAAAGTTACTTTTTAAAACCAATAAATTACCTTTTTAATTTTTAGGGATTAGCAAGGAGCTGATTATCGGTTACAATATTATTTTGTAAAAATATTATATTCGTTAAAATTCTTCGGTTTCAAAAGTACTAAATGCTGGAATTGAGACCGAGTTCCATCCATACAAATTACAAATACATATGCGATTGTTGTATTGAAAGGGTTACGATCAATAAAATACCTAAAAGGTTATGTTAACCTACCCATCCACGACTATTTTGTTGCAAAAATGTATTGTGCGTCAAATGAATAACATATTTCAAAGAGTTATGTGAGACAAACTAGAAGTAGCTCACGGTGTCTAGTTGCTTATATTGAGTTTCTGTGAATTTTATAATTGCAGTAGCTATTTTGTAGTTATTGCATTTTTTTATTAAAAACATTTCATTCTTGATATATGGTTTAAAATTAGGATAATACAAACTGGGTTCTCAGGCTTGTTTAAGAATCTTGGATTAAAGATTTGAAGCCTGCTCCGTGTAAAATGTCCAGTTCTCGTGCCCGATTTTAATTATTGTATTGCCAGTCAATGTTACGTTAACTTCTTCAACAAAATATTTCGTCATTTAAACCTTTGTCCTTTTTGTATTAACCATCAGTTTAGAGTAATAGTTAGAATAATATTTAGATCACAAATTATTATTTTTCAGATGTTAAGTAAACTTGAAGTGAGTCCATTTACTTTACAAAAATTATGCTCAAAAAATTTCAAACTAGGAAAAGCGCATAGAAATATCCATATGATGTCGAACCAAAGAATATAATTTTATATATAAAATACATTTCATTCTGTGTTATTTCTTGCATTGTTTGTCTTGTCATATACCGACTTACTTACTTAATATCTAGACATTCACCAATAGACGTAACATTTTCACAGTGATTTATAGACTTCTCGCTGGCCTCTAGCGATTCAGCAAATTGTAGTAACTTTTCCCCAAGTCTATCGTCAACAATTTCTCCATTAGAATAGTAAAAATGGCCTGCTTTGGTGGAATGACGTAGAACTCCTAGGTGATTCACCAAAGAATAAACAATATTATCCTCCTCTCCGTGACAGAATTGTGCTCCCATATCAACGTAAGCATCTCCAAAATACATAGTGTTGATTCTACCTCCTGAAGAACATGTAATATTTTACTAATGAACAAAGAAGGACCAAACTATCATAAAAGACGTGTCCTTAATTTCGTCATCAATGATAGTTCTTACATTTAATTAGTACTAAAACAGAGCTTTATCCACAATACCGAAACAGAATATTTGCACTTTATAAACACACAACTGAAGTGAAACTGAAAGAGGTTTTGCACTCGGTTTCGACAGTTTTTTTTTAAATTTCTTTCCTCAACTTTTTTTTTCGCCGAAAACCGCGTTTTTCTACCTTTTTATTTTTTTATGAACTTTTTTTCTTATTTAGTTTTATAATACATTTATTACCTTTCCGAATAATCTTTTGGTCTTGTTTTTTTTTTAATCTTTTTCCTATTTCGTTTTATCATACTTATATTAACTTTCCGAAAATTTTTGTAAATTTTTTCAAGTTATTTCCAATTTTTGACAATGTTTGAGTATCCGGGGAGGTGGGGGGTAAAGGTATAATACCTCGCCCCCCCCAGCTTGTCAGATTTTCGATCCGAGGCTCCGTTGCAGAGATAACGGCATAGAGCCTCAGGTCCCCTCCATGAGGCGCACCTACCATAAAAATTTGGACCTCGTAACTCTTCCCGTTCTCCCGAAATTAATTATTTCAATTTTTTCTTCTCCCTCCTCCCCTGGCCTAACAAGGGAGAGGGGGGTCCAGTTTTTGTCCAGGATCCTTATTTCACCCCGGCTACATGTCCTGAAAATTTCAACCCTCTAGCTACACTGGAACATGCTTAATTAAAGGGGCGTTTCACTTTGATACGCGTTTCACTTTGATAAGCAGTTTTTCTGACTTTACCTTCGCTAAAGAAGTTTCACTTCAATAACGTTCAATGAATTGTAATAAATTATGAGCGAGTCTGCTAGTACTCGAGCGAGATACTGATGTGTAACATATCCTATATCGACATGCACAAATATTTGAGTAGCCCTCATAAAATCACTGCGCATGGTTATGATGGCACAGCCTTCCCATTTGCCGAGATTTACCCTCATACCACCGCGTAAGATGTTTACACATCAAAACTAACCGTAATAATCAACGCGAGCGAAGCCGCGGGTAAGAGTTAAACGTATCCCATGTCCTTCACTATACTCTTGAAAATATCTGTCCAAAATATCATGATAAGTAGTTTACGCATGGAAAATAGGATTAAAGCTAACCGTAAAAAATGAATGTTAGCGAAACCGCGGGTGAAAGCTAAAAGTGTCCTATGTCCTTTACTATACTCTTGAAAATATCTGTACAAAATTTCATGATGATCGGTTGAGTAGTTTATGCGTGAAATCGAAAGAAACAAACAAACAAACACTTAACACATTCGCATTTATAATATAAGTTATCCGCATTTATAATATTAGTTAGGATTCTTTAATAATACTTGCTGGCAGCTTCAATCGGAGTGGATTAATTCACTACACAAATTGAACACGAAAATCTAATGCCACCAGGAATAACATCAACCTATGGACACAAATGAAAATCTAATATCGGCCTAGCGGCTAGCTTTTTAGAAGCGCCATTTCAGTCGTTGCAATCGCGGTCGTCCTGGATTCGCTTGGTCCTCAATGCGCACTGGTTATAATTTCACATTGGTTTACACATTCCGTCCCCACATTTCCGGCCCTACATTTCCGTCCCATTTGTCGAGATTTACCCTCATGCCGCCGCGTAAGATGTTTACACATCAGTAATCTTGATTCCATATTGATTTTCAAACGTACCAGTAATTTCCCATTTTTCGATTTTTTAAATTGTGAATGCAGTCCATTTAAATTGCATATCTCATAACTATTATATTATTGTGATCTGGAATTATTTATTTACTGAATAAATTATTTTTATTTTATTAAAAATATACTTGTAAAGAAGACACAGCGTGTTAAATGAAAAAATACCAAATTATTCTGGCCTAAACTGATATTTGAATTATCTGACACGACATTTGTTATTTATAATTATATTTTAACCTTGTATCATGCTTTGTAAATGGGATTCCTAACTCTAAAAATAAATATTGTGCGATATTTAAAAAGACTGCATTTTATAATTACTTTGTAATTAAGGTGTGGCTAGTTATTTTATTGTCAGATATTTATTTTAACAATTTGTTTTTGAATTGACGAATAAAATTTAATAATTTTTAAAATTTCTGCTTTTACTTCAAAGACAAAATGACAATTTGTAACATAAAAAATCTTGTTTTTAGGAAAAAAGAAACAAAATATAAAAGAGCAAACAAACATCTATTGTCTAATTTTTTGGTAAGAAACGAAAACAAGTTATGGAACTTAATTTCGAATAATATTCAAGCTCCATTTATGTATATGATAAAACTACAAACTCTCTATTAATAGGCAATAAGGCCAAACCACTTTTTATTTCACGTCAATTTCAGTTAGATTTTAGACTGGGCGTCTCTGGGGTGACTTTTAGGCTGGGCGCCACTGGATCCAGCAATCCTCTTCCGTATCTACGCCACTGCTGCTTAGTTACATATTAATATTAACATAGGCTTGCTAGATATAAAGTTTGAAAAAAGGGTATTTTGGAAATTAGGGTTTTTGCCGAACAAAAAATGTCACACAATCTCAACCGCGCCGAAATTTGATTCAACATTTTCCTAAACAGATTACCGAGAGATTTTTTTATATTAAATTTTAGGTATGATTTTTAAATTTAAGTTTGTGCTCATGCGATAGGGGATTCCAATTAGGTTTTAAATCGAATATGGTGTTAACACTAACAATATTTTTTGCTAATCTTTATTCAACATTTGATTTTTTTTCAAAAATAACACAACATTGCGCTAACGTATGAGGCAAGAACATGACGCCTATGTATAGCTTTAAACCTTTAAGCTAATTATAAATATCTAATAATAAATATTTTAAAGTTTAACATAGGAACTTTAATTACTAATAAGTAAACAGGTACAAATGAAAATCTTGGTATCCTTTTGCTTCGGATAAAAAAACAAAAATATATAGGCAGGTTTATGAAAAAGTCAACTTAATAATAACTGTGAAAAAAAATTGCAAAAAATTACACAAAAATTAAGTTGTGTGTAACAAATACGCCTGTCTTGAAATAGGGTATTTTTGGTATCCCTTCTGGATTTTTAGAGAAAGGGTATTTTTAAAATTCTATATAGAAAAAGGGGTACTGTGCCCCAAAAAGGGGCACGTCTGGCAAGCCTATATTAACATTTCAGTGCAATAATTACTTACCTACTCTATTTTCGGCTTCCAGAATTTTAATGTTCGTAAAGTTATTTTTCAAAAGTCTGGTGGCAGCTGCAATACCAGATGGGCCACTACCTACGATAATAATAGAAGGGTTCGCTGACAGAGCCAATCCATTCAGACTTGGTATGAGGAAATATGTGAGAATAACACTACTTAAACTAAACATTCTTGGAAAAGCACTAATTCTATTTATTATACAAAATCAAACATTCACTATCACGTTAATTATTATCAGCACATTCACTATCATGTTAATTTCAAACCATCATTAAGGATGAATCCTATTTCAAATAAACCTTTATTGTTATTATTTTTTAAGTGGAAAGTGTAAAAATGTGGAATTATTCTATAATTTTCATGCAAAAATTGTCTCATGATACAATAAACGTAAGGTATGATATCGCGCAGGCGACGATTCGTCTGTGACGTCATTGCGAGCTTTCTTTGGCGCTGCGCGCCGGCCTGCATTTACAACATGAACGAACGTGTGCTTTGCATTATTTTGAGATTCGTATGTTTTAGATTTAAATTTTGTTGACGTTAGTGTTCCTTAGACGATGTTTGTTGGTATTTTTAATTAAAAAACGTTTGATTATGAGGTGTGCTGTGGACGGATGTAAGGTGGATAACCAAGACAAAAACTTTGATAGGAATATAAGGTGTTTCACGTTTCCCAAAGACAAAATATGTGTAGTAAATGGGTTCACCTGTGTTTTCGTAAGGATAAATTTAATAAAACTTCGTCACGTATTTACTCAAAACATTTTGAGAAAGATGACTATGTACAGGGTGGCCCGTTTAAGACGGGCCTATACCTTATCTCGAAGACTACAATGGTTGCAAAAAAAATTAAAAACAAAAGTTGTTCCTAGTAAAACGATCTTTACGTTTTTGTATTGTTTTAATCTTTACTTTTTTATATACAGGGTGGTCAAAGAAAGGTACACTTTTTTAAATGAAACAACCTATATTTTATTACATTTTTGGATTCTACTTAAAATTCTAATTTTAAATTTGATGTATGATGTAATACCTCTAGAGTTAGTAGTTTCACAGCTATAAACAGTTGAAAATCGGTACTTTGGCTACGTTTCACCTTGGTAGCAGAAAGACCATTAAAGATGGAGTAAAATTAATTCCACATTCCTATCTTAACTTTTCAACAGCTATCTGATGGTGCTAACTGATGGTACCTACAGAGGTACCAGATTTGGTACCCATGGTACCACTTGCCAATGGTACCTACC
>MU192737.1:0-23040 GCA_016904865.1 Pissodes strobi | reverse complement strand
TTGATTGTTTGATTTAAAAATGAGTTTTCTATCTTTCTTATTTTAATACTTTTTATTCTCCAACTTAGCAACTTTCACACAGCGTACCTTTTCACCTTGACTCTGCTTTACCTGTCTTCAACGGGGAGAGATTTTACTTAGTTATCTTCCAAACTTAATTTTTGTGTTTACGGAAACCATAAATCCAGCTTTCACCTTACTTACAGAAATTCGACCAGGAATGTCAATCCGCCATCTTATGTTCATCTTATGAATTGCTTAAAAAAGCCCAAAAGGAGGTCTTTGTCCAACCTTGGACAAAGATAACTGAGGTGCACTAAATATTCTCTAATATTTGTGCATACAAGAGAAATTGGCCCAAAAAGGAATTTGACCTTTGGCCAGAGAACAGCACGTTTTACTGCTATTCGAGCGAACATTTTAACTGAACTGCAATATGATCTTTCTTACGATTTCGGGAGGGACAATAACGCGGGAATGCTACGTCGGATTTTATCTGAGAGGAGGAAAACATCTTCTTTCTTTCTTTGACAAACTATTTTCACAATGCTGATTTGAGACAAAAATATATTGAATTGAAAACGATTAAGAACGATTTCCTTTCCGAGTGAAAGTTGGCTCTATTGTAATCTATTATACAGACAGTGCTGGTGTACAGGATCGAATTAAGGGATCGTCCGTCTAGGGTTGGACTAAGGGGTATTGAAGAACTGGCATATGCTAATTTAAATGCACAAATTTGCTTGTACCCGGGGTGACATAAATCTATTTTGAGTTTAATTATGGCTCATTCATTCTACATACATACAGGATGTTATCACCAAATGATACGGTGAAAAACGATAGTTTATACACGTGTTGGGGTGTTTCCCCAACAATTGTGATGAATATTTAAATTTTGCTTTTATATTGGAAGCATGCTAAAATATGACTTTTCTGCTAGTTATAATTTTATTGACTGTTTAATAAGTATTTCAATCCTAAATGTTTCTCTTAATATCTGTAAGGCAATAACATTATTTTGTAACTGTCTAGTAAACTGTATCTTATACTCACTGACTTATGTAAGTGTTTTCTAACATATTAGCATCAATAAACTATCTGAATCTGAGTCTGAAAAACGCATTTACTACATGCGCAACATGCGGTCTGGTATTGTCTTGCACGAATACAAAATCTTCTCCAATGAAAGGGCCAAATGGAATGACAGCTTCCTGTAATATATCTTTAATATATCTGTGGGCACTTAGAGCCCCATTTTCCACAAACATTGGGTTTGTATGTCCTTCCATACAAATTCCCGCTGAAATCATCAGAGATCCGCCATGGAACGAGAGTCGCTTCGAGAGTGTACAGTCGGCAAATCGTTCATTACGGTAAACCCGCTCGCGCTCATCTGGCAATCGAAGACAAACTCTTGATTCATTCGTGAACAACATACTTCGTCAATCTTGTTCTCTCGAATTAACATACTGCCTTGCAAACCTTAGTCGATACTGACGATGGTGGGGAAGCAATTGAGGCGCTACAGCAGGTCTGCTGCATCTTCTTATGGATACTTCACTAACGTTTTTTCCACGTACCTGTTGTAAGTCATGTTTTAGTGAACTGGCAGTAGCTCTTCGATCCCTTAATGATTGTAGCGATATGCAACGGCTGTCAGCTAAGGTGGTTGATTTTTTCCTTCCGGACCCTAGCCTTCTGGTATAGTTTCCCGTCTCGAGATATCTAGGTATTTCAAGCGGAATTCGCAAAGTACGGGCAACATGCAACATAACTTTTGTTACGACCATCTTCTAATAAAGCGACGATTTCGCCCACGTCTGCAGTGGTTAACACCATTTTGATAACGTAATATTGACAAAGTCACTGTCAAAATAATCTAATAAAGTAACGACTAGCTAACTTGACGATATAACGCTGATTATTTTTATTGACATTGAAAAATGCAGCGTTTCATTTAAAATGCGTAGCTCGTAAAAGAACGAGATAGCCAGATGATTTAAAAAACAAAATGCTTAGAACACATCCAGCTTTATCTTAGATCATGCTGGAACAAGGTTGTTGGGAGTGTTTTTCCACATAAACTTACTACTAAAAACATCATTTTACCCTGGTATATAAACATTCAAGCAATATGTCATCAGGACAAATTGCAGCGCAATCTTAATGAATTGATCTATCGGCCAGCGAAAAAATCATTGCCATAAAATCAAAATTGTAAAAAAATTAGGTGCCGGTTTTTTCGTCGATGAGTTAGTATGAATGTTAAAATTGTAGTACGATAAAAAAAATCTTAAACTAAGAAGAAGACCTAATTATTAGTTAATTAATTAATATCAAAAAAGTCTTCTTCTTAAGAGTTATTAGCGCCTGGCACCACAGTTTCATCTTCAATACGTTCGTCACTTAGCAAATTTATGAAGAAGAGATGACAGTCGTCTGAGACGCTACCAGAATTGCAAATCTCTTTGAAATGATTTAGCCTCAGTGCAAATTTTTTTTTAATTTATCTTCATGTACGCGGAAGAACCATAATACTGCGAAAATCATCATCAAAGTCGGTTTTAATTTTGATTGCAAAAAGGGCTGTCTTCTCAAACCTTATCCACTTAACTTGGTGCCAGATAACCACATTGCCATCTTGACCCTTATTTTGGTCCCAATGTAATTTTTTTTTTTTGAAAAACTTAGGTTAATTTTCTTTTACTCTTTGAGCAATAGTCACTCATTGATGTGGTAAATATACTGGTACCTTTTTGGAGGTCATTGCATTATTGCATGCATAGAATCACATTCCATTTGATTGTGGCCAGAAACTAGAATTTTTTGATCAATGACGTCTTTAAGCAAAACTTGCAAGGCATAAATGAACATGGCAGCCACAAATTTATTCTTATTTTACCCCCCACACGTGTCGTTAAATAGCCGTACATTATTAATACTTGTAGCACCGAATATTAACAAGTCTATTGTTAATGTTCGGTGCTTGTAGGAAGGATTTTAGGTGGTGAAATAGCATGACACTATTTCACATGGGCCACGTGAGCCTTCTACTTCAAAGCACATGTATCATTACCCAGTTTTATCTCACAGTTAAAAATGGTAATATTATATGTAGCTACCTTGGTCTTGTAGAAAAGAATGGGTTTTGTAGGATCTGTTGACACATACGATACCCGCTGCAAACCAAAGGCTGAATGTATTTTCTCAGGATTTTCTTTGGATTCAGAGCTTTTTTCCTATCTGATCCTATTCTTACTTCTTATGTGAAGGTGTATATTTTTCTAACATCATTTCCTCTGTCTCTGAGTTGTCGGTTTCATACGATGTGCATATTGCACATTGATCTTTTCTGAGCTTATGAAATGATAAGTTAAAATATGTCGCTAAAATATGACAATAGTATGACTTGTTTTCTTTTGCATATTCTTCATTATATAATCTGCACATTTGCTTTATAATTAGATTTGTATCCAGGAAACTCTCCTGCAGTAATGAGAGGCTACTATTGAAAATTTTGTAATATGGGATCTTAAGAAATATACAGCTTTCTTTGTTATTTTTGAGATTCCATAAACGCCTCTTCTGTTAGAAACTCGTGTTTTTCGGCGATGTTAAGAAATCCTTTCTTAATGCCTATAGGGCATTAAGCAACATTTCAAAGATTCCAGCACGATGTAAAAATATTAGTCCTTTCTTCGTGGCTAATTCGGACACTGCACTTAATCCTAAGAAAAGAATAATAAATATAGACAAAATTTATGAAAATTAAAATCATATTCTTACCTACAAAAATTATTGCATGATTCATCTAAGAACCTGCCAGGACTATAATGTCCTTCTGTGTTGACGTAGAGTTTACCTAAATTTGTATTATTCTTGCCACCCTTTTTTTCAAGAGTTGGGCTACGTTTTCTCTGGTTGTTTTCGCTCGCCAGATCCGATAATCGAAGAAATAATTTCTTCTGGCATTATATTAGCATCCACGGCTAACTGGTTGTATGACTCGTTACTTTCTAAAAAGATAAAGCCCCATCTTAATAATTGAGAAACAATTGTTGTGTTTATTAACTAATCTGAACTGCCTGGATCTTGAATGTAGTCGGCATCATTAACAGAGTCGTCAGAATCAAACGGTTCCTGAATGGGTGGATCTAAAATACATTTCAAATTATAATATTGAACAAAAAGAGCTAGTTGAAGCAGTTTAATGGGACAGTTTTTCAACGTCGAGCTTTAACATTTAAAGTAAGAAAATTTCTATGACGCAGATATTTGGTTGTTGCTTGGGTTCGTTTAAGTTGCAATAGCTATTACACAAAAAGTAAAATATATCTAAAAACCTAATTCAAAATGCCGTTGAGCTATCAGAGGATTCTTTATTTTACCGCTGGCCCCTATGCAGATTTTGTTAAAAATAACGACATTACTAAATAAAATATCATAATAATATACAATAAGGACCAACCTTCCTCTAATTTCTTGCGAATTATTATTTATGATTATTGTAATTTCAATAGGCGTTTGGTTTGAGCAGCTAAGCAGCATACTTAATATATTTCTGCCCCTGCAGGACATTTTGAGAAAACTCACTTTAGTATGTATGGTACTTTCACATTTGAATAATGCCACACACTTACACAAATTGCTACTCAAATTACTAACTGCGTTTCCAAAACAACCCAACAAAAACTGACGTAAATCAGCTGTCTTGTCTGTATAAGTAGATATATGCTAAACGCGCGAAAATAGCATTCAAATCTTTTAATGCCACAACTGGTTATGTGATCTTGGGCACCAATGGAATTGACAAATTTATTTTTATGCATTTCCAAAACTAGCTATGTAATCTTGAACACATTTGGAACTAACAGAAATGTTTTTAAATACATAGGCACTTATCGAAAGACTTATTTTGGCGCCAAATTTAAAGATAGCGATATGGTTACTTTTGGAACTACTAGAAAGCTTTATTTTTGGTTAGACTGTGTAGATAACTCAAAATTGGAATTTTTGTAGTTAGCCACATTAGGAACCATACCATTGAATTGGCAAAAGCATTTCTCATACATTAAAACGAAGTCTGGATAAAACTCGTAAAAATTGTTAAATATAATTTTATCACACTTGATACATTATTTGTAGGTATATGTATATGAGTTTTCCACATCGAATTATTTCAATGAAGCACTTTATAAAACTACTTCTTGATGTACCAAGAAATTTTATTTTCCAAATTACTTAATTCATAAATCAACCCTTAATAATATTTTAGGAGCAAAATATTGGGATGGTAAAGGAAGCAGTGGCAGCACAAAACCGAAATTTTTCAGAATTCAAACTACCGGCGGATCAGTTTTCAAAAGTATACATCTGAAGAACTGCCCAGTACAATGCGTCTCTATTAACAGTGCTAAAGATACAACTTTGAATGGATGGACCATTGATGTTTCCGATGGCGACTCTGTAAGTATCCGTATATTAAATATAATTTTGAATTTACATATCGTAACCAAGAATGCAACACGTTTTTCTGATTGAACCCAAAATGCAAGTAAAGATTTTTCTCCCAATTAGTTAAAAAGGAACCTAGCCCTGGAGAGTTGTGATACAAAGCCCGGTCCCTGTCGTCGTTTGAGCGTCACCCGTTCTAGCCAACTAAACGGAAAAAGCTCTGCTGGTGTTGTACAGGGTGGCTAGGTCAGCTCATAAAATCAACCGGTATTTAGTACTTAATTCCAAACTAACAAGAAAACGAGAATATAGGCGGGATTATAATCAATTAACTTAACCTATCAAAAAAAAACACAATCCAAAAATTTAAGGAACAATATATTTGCTACTAAGTTCTTTCTTTTTTTTTGAACACAGCAACAATCTATCTGGAGAAAAATACGGGGTTCTGTATGCCTTACAACTAAATGCCTTAAATACTACTATAAAGTGATCACTTTTACGTTCACTAAGCTAATTAGCAATAGGTATGCGTGCGCTAATAGCTGCACCGATTTTGAATGTAGCAATGATAATATGCAGCAATGAACTGCCACAATAATTAAATCAAAAGACTCGATAAATTAATAAAGGAGCAAAACTAGAATAAAGCTATTGAAAGCGTGGCTGTCGATGCTTGATTCATATTATAAAAAGATAAAATTCAGAGCGGTTATTAGTGAATGAAAAGAATAAAATTATTGAGCCAACGCTTGACTTTTATTAAAATGAGAGAAATTCAGAGCAATCAGATTAACTGGTCCGATAAACCAGGGAATAACTGTAAATAAAGTTAATGAGCTACCTCAAAACTCGGCGTTCAATGTTTGATTTTTATTAAGGAGAGAAAACGAAGAGCGATTATATTAAACGGACAAACCTAAGAATTAATGAGACATAAAGCTTCTGTACAATACTCCAAATCCGGTCGTCGAACTCTGGTGGAGGCGCCGGGCACTTATAGATACCTCAGGAATTGACTCTCGATGGCCCCGAGGGAAGATCTAGCCGAGGTCTCGATAGCTTGGGGTCGAGACAAGTGCTGCTGGTAAAGCCTGCTTCCAACCCACCAGAACAGGGTGACTCTAGCGGCAGGTAAAGGTCGCCCTCCGGAAAAAGGTGGTGGACCTCCGGAAAAAAGCCCTGAAATAATCCAGTGCGCATTAAACGAAGCCCCCTTGCTTCAATAAAAACCATAGCCCCCCCCCGCATGAATATATTTTCTTTATAAATAAATTCCTCCAAAAAAAAATTATCCATGATTTTTCAATGACCATCGGCAAATAAAGAATGTACCAAGGTACAGGCAACTTGAATATAACAAAGATAGGGCTGAATCACCTTTAAAAGAATATATAAACTTCCCCATATGATCAAAATTAAAGTTACATTATAACACAAATTCGGATTAGATAAAATGGAGTAGATAAGATAACATGTGAGTCGCAAAAGCAAATGGCGATATATGCACAAAAAAAGGTAACACAGGTAAGCAATTAAATCATTATTTAGGCAAAACGGTACCAATAATTACCTCGATCGTGTGTGTGTGAGGGCTAACTATGAGAGATTCGACGGTCTCGGTCTTGTATGACGAACGTGGGAAGCCTCTATAAATAATGAAAAAAAAACCGTTAGCATCATGGCGTTGACGCGCTTCAAAGGCAATAGAAAAAGAAATCCAGAGAAAATGCTTACCTAATATAGCAGTATCTAGATCCCGATTAACCATATATTCCACAGAATATCCCCAATAAATGGGTTGAATTAAATCACAAATTAAATGTGAAGTCTCTATACGACTGTACTAGAACAGAAAGCTTCTCTCCTCGCCGACTGTTCAAACTAGAAGGAACTCTCGATCGTTTCGTCAATTTGCCTTTGCTTATTTTCGATTAAGAAGTAGGGATGGACTGAAACAAGCCGAGCGATTTCAATACGGGGAATAATTCCAAGACAATAAACGCCTTAATTCTCGTTTATTAGGATGATAAAGCCACGAATAGTGAGCTAAAATTACATTTTTCAAGAAATGCTAGGAAATACTCTTACGAGAATGATAAAACTTCAAAAATCTAAATTGAGAGCGACAAACATGGATGGATAGCCCATCCCTATTATTTGGCATAAACCTCACAAAAACTAGTCTGCCGTATAAAGCGATAAAGGTATTTAAAGCAGAGGTCCAAAAACGATCTAACGATCTTCAGAAATGGAACCCGGTAATTGGTGCTCCACCACCAAGGGATTCCCAAAAGGTTATTAGTTAGTTAGTTTTTAGTTATGGGCATCGCGGTTACGCATTTACCCAGAAACGACCCCTGTCCAGGCTTAGTTAGGGCTGGGGCGACCCATCCCAGATAAGTTACACCTTGGTGGACAGGGATACTATTTTTAGAACCCCCAGTATGTCGAGTATGTACTCCTGGAGGCTCAGACTTATTCATGCACGGCTTGTTTTAAGGTTCGGATACCACCGGCTGGACGTTCACAAACATAAAAATCTGATGCTTGCACAGGGCTCAAACCCCCGGCTGGACGTCCGAATCTTCCTCGGGGAGAAAACTACCCGATCCCTGAAAGTTCACCATAAATTCCCAAAACTAACATATATGTATATGAAGCTGGAACAAAATGGCCGATATCCGACACGTGCACTCTCGACCGAAGACGAATCGGAAGTCTCCCAAAAGGTTATAAAATATGCCGACAAAATTAAAATATGGACCAACAAGTGAAATGCAGCGTATTTGCAGGCTAACGGAATTCTTAAAAATATAAATGGGTTCGTTGACCGTTCCACGGTAATATGATACAAATCAAGCCAAGTTATCTTAATAATAAGGTGCATCGCTTATCAACTAAAATAAATAAGAGTCACAACGTGTTATAAATGCTAATACAAATATATAGCTAACATATACTTAAAATATAGTTAATTCATATTAGAAAAGTGGCATTTTCAAACGAAATGTTAGCAAATCAAATTAATTAATTTAGAATTAATAAACCGATGCGTGCAAAATACAGCTTTTTTCCCTAAATGCGGCATATAAATGAAATTTTAAAAATATTTGACATCGGCAAAATCGAATTGTCACAAGGATAATAGTCGCTTTCGAATTGAGCTCAAGTCGACGTGTAAGTATAAGCTATACAGACCATAATTGATCAAAAATGAGGCAACATTTCGTAATATGTGTAACAAGTAAATATTTTCACCTAATCCAGTTATGAAAATTATTCAAATTCCGAAATATTGAAAACCTATATTTTGTTGACTGGAATAAACTCTTTTTTGATTAAACCTCTGATTCGGTCCGCTATTAGTAACACCATATATTAATTATTATATTATATATTATTGTAATAATTTTTGTAATTTAATTACGGCGAAAATCTAGTATATTTCGCTCTAGCCTGATTGTGGTGGCTCGGGCCTATGATTATATTATTGTCGATTTCCTGGAGTTAGTGCACTTAATTAGGCAAATTGCTGTACGGTCTGGTTATGTCTTCTTTGTTTTATTTAAGCCTTATTAAAATGTTGATTTTTTAAGATTCTTTTCATATAACTAACTTGAATTTTTGATTTTTCTGAAAAAACGGGGTTGATTAAAGCTTTTTAAAATATGCCATTTTGAAACAGTTTATCTTACCCTATCTCACGCTTGTTATCTTATGGTGGAAGTTGATGGCGATCATCTAGCACCATAAAAATCCATATTATCCTGGTTTTTATTGATTTTCTGTAATGTGGCTTTCATTATTAATTAATTTGTTTTTCTGCCTGAGATTTCAGAATCGTGTGAGTTGTCATCTGTATTTTACATTTTGCCTTGCGCCGCCGTCGAGATCAAGACGCCTTCCCTTCTTTGTGGGAATGTGTTACTCGGAACGACCATGTATCGATCTCGGATTTACGTTCATTTGCTTTTGAGACCGCTTTCCGTGTGTTACTTCAATTTAATTTAAGTTATGCTAAATTTAAAAGATTGATGTTAATATCGACTGGCACGTTTAGGTTAGCTTGAATTTAACCAAGTGACTTTTAGTTTGCAATGACGTAATGAAGAGACGGGAACATTCAGGCGTTTCCCGTAAAGGTATTATTTGACTTTGGACGAACGGAATCTATAATCTACATCTGGAAAGTATTATAGATTACGAGTGGGCTATATAGCATGTCTAGCAGTGTTACAGAACAACATAGTTGAATAGGAGTAAATCATAAAATAAGAGTGATTTAAATAGTTCTCATTTGGCGTCATTGCTTCAGGGGAACAGATTGTCCGGAAAATTTGGACTATAATTTTGGAATGTGCCTATACGAATAGGTATATCACTGCGTCTTCCACAAGGTTCGCAGCCCTTAGGTACATGAGCTAATTAGGTGCAAGATTTTAATCTAATGCTTATCGCCATTGTGGCCAGGGTATTTATTTAAATTAATAAGGATGTGTCAGATCCAAACCTTGGGTGATTTTTTCCAACGTCGACGGGAGAAGTGTGGTCAGTGAGCATGTATTTGGTGGGGATTGGCTGGTTTAAATCTTAGAAAGGGGGATATTTTGTAAAGCTGCACGTGGCTTGATCTTCATCATCATGATCAGGAAAAAAAATCACATGAGTTTACTCTTCAGTCATTTGTGAAAACAGTGTCAGTGCCACGGTAGGGAGTACTTTTGATATACCCTTTATGGTATCTCTGCCCTGTCTATTTGGAGGCCTAAGTCGCATATTTGAGTTACCTTTTGTCTATTATTGGTTTGGGATCTAGACTCAGTTCTATTACTGGGATTTTCACTGCTTCATCGCACGTAAGTTGTTGTTGATTATTTTATGTAACGCCATTTTTATGATCCTGTGACGTGGGTAGCTGCTAATTGCTATATATTTTCGTTGACAGGTTTCGTCTAGTCCATTTTTGAGGCAGCTAGCTGATTTCTGCGTCAGCTAGGTGCAGAATAATTGGTGTTAGATAATAAAGTGAAATTCTTAGGTATCACCATGGAAGGGTTTCTATCAAGTGATGAAGTGGTGCCAAATTACATGGTCTTAAAAACACTACAAATTTTGTATTTGTATTTTGTATCATGCAAATTTTGAGGCGGTCATGAGATGTGGAATATTGTTCTGGGGGTGTAGCTCAGAAGTGCAGAGAGTCTGTAGTTAAGAAAACGATAATAAGAGTTATAAATAAATTAAATTTTTAGATTCCAGTAAAGATGTTTTTGGTCAGTTGAATGTAATGACAGTATATTATTAATAATATGCTGTCTATAGTCTTTGAATGTTTGTATTCAAGAATAAAGATAATATTGTATTCGTAAATACCCGTGGTACCAATGCAAGATCTCATAATTTACTGTATCCTCGACATCGTTTGACTGTGACTGAAAAAGGGTCGTACTTCACTTGCATTAAATTTTACCACAAACAGCCAAATCACATAAAACAGATTGAGAGTGTGATGAAATTGGAAAAATCGTTGAAGAAAGTGCTTATAGATATTGAGCCATATTCACTACGAGACTAAGTAAACCTCGAGGTAGACGGAGAATGATAAACCATTCAATTTGAAGTCATTTAATTTTTTGCATACTGTTATATATTTTTAATTTGAAATAAAGAAGCATGCTTTTCTATTGTATATTTGCCCATTTGCCTAAAATATTTTTCGAAAACGTTAGCAGTCATTTCTTCGTAGTAATCTGCAGTTGTGTTTCAGATTCGATCTTGGCCGATTTTCTAAACAAACAGAGATGTGCTCGTAGGCACCATAATTTACCATAGGGCTAGTTCTAAAGTCATTTTGTAAATAAAACAAAAAGCTTTAGCAGTGTATAAATATTTTAATAAGTTTTTTTACTTGAAAATAACTGGAAACTCATAAATAAACAAAATATAAACATTAAATGATTGTACGTAGTCAGTGCTACGATATGAACAATATCAGTCGAGGCAAAGTATCGACCTTGAAGAATATGACAAGAATAATACTCTTAAAAACTAAAGCATTGCGTAAACAGTTGTAATACTAAACAAGTATATGATTATAAACATAACCTTGAAGCTATGTACAGTTAAATGCTCATTAAAGTCCCTGCGGAACTGCTACGTATGAACTCGGTTAGATGAGATAGCCTTGAAATGAAATACAGTAATATACAAGAAATAATAACAGGATAAATATTACCTTAAAGTCTACCTATAAGCTACTATGTACACTATGTTCACAGTTGACGAGAAACGTTCAATGTTCAGCAGTTTATCTTCCAACACTGGGGGAAAGTCACTTTAAAAAACACTTGCTAGGTCTCTTGCTAGCTTTCATATACAATGAGCTTCAATTTCTTGCAAATAGGAATGACTTAATGCAGTGGTTTGAAATGGTATGCAGTTATATATGCATATGGCATGACTTGGATGCCTTTGTGAGTGCGATTTTTTATACACGCAAAAATGATTACAAAACATGCTATGCTGGTAGCATAAGTAAGCTGAAATCCGCGTAGGGGATTAGCATTTGTGAGATCTTGAGACATTGGCAGACAAGTGCCGAGTAGTCCTTATATGAGAATAAGGCCAGAGTATAGCACCCCAGTGTTATACTCCAATAGAGAATGTTGAGATCCATGGAAAAGACCAATGGAACGCTAGTACAGCGATGGCACTGCGTATACTAATTAGTTACCTTAAACAGGGCTAGGACAGGCTAGATGTTTTTCGGCGTGAAAATCTAGGAGAGCTGTGACTTGACAGATCCTAAGAAATGAACGAAATACTAATTAGTTGCCTTAAACAGGGCAAGGACAGGCTAGATGTTTTTCGGCGTGAAAATCTAGGAGAGCTGTGACTTGACAGATCCTAAGAAGGTGAGTGTTTACTGAGCACTTGGGGCCTGATACAAGACTTGATTACTTGTGCTTAAAGACAAGACTCTATTGTGAGAAATACGTTTTTGTAGGCTTCCCATGGATGAGACCAATGGGGACGCCTGTACACAGCGTCATAAATAGTTTGAGGATAATGGCAGACAGGGTGCCGATAAATACCTTACTTGTAGGCTTGAAACAACGGTGACTATGGCTGGATACCACAATTCACTTGAGTAGAGAACTAGAGTGATTATGAGGTCTCAAAACATGAAAACTTCCCGGCATGGCGACTTGGCGCCACGCCAGCGGGAAAATGCGCCCTTTGCGCGTGCTATTAAGTTGGGATTCAAGACTCGACTGAATTCTAGAACGTGATAACTAGATCAACTTGAAGAAGTTGTTAACGCCCCTTGTCTCCGCCCCTTCTGGCGAGATAATCGGACATAGAAAGGGCAATAATGTAAATATAGAGATATTGTATAAAAACTTAGCATGACCGGTTGTCTATATTAATATTATGAATTTTAATACAAATCCGGTTGAAATCTGCTGATTAGTTTTCATGAATTCGATTATTAAAGATCGGAATTTTAGTTACTCCCTAGAAAATCCTACAACTTCCTAGCTATAATAATAGGAAGTTTTAGGTTGGGTGAAGTGGCTATCCTGTAGGATGCGCTGTGATTGGTCGACTCGGCGTAGGATACGAGGGCGGGTTCAGATGAGTAAACGTTGTTACAACAGATGGCGCTAGTAATATCGCCGGGGTACAGCGGGAAGCGCTATGATTGGTCGGAGGCCTTTCGAGGACACTTTACTTTTAGCTATCTAGACTGCCTTCTGCAGTGGATAAACGTTGTGAACAAGAGATGGCGTTAGTAGTATGCCATGGATTTTAATTTCTTTGAAATGCCGGGACAGTGGCGTGGAATGTAAAATTGTACAAAATTAAGTCGTTAAATTTGAAAGCGTGTTCAAAACGGTTTTTGAACAAGTTGAGTTCAACTGAAATTCTAATAAGGTTTCCCAAATTCAATTTTAACTTCCTATATGAGTTATAATAAGTCTGCGCCTCTTTCCAGATGGCGGTTTTAATCCCACTGAGCAGCCTTCTATGACACCTTATCGAGAACTCCGGATGTTTCTACCTTACCAAACTGGTGATACATTGTGCCTTTCGTTCAGCCAAGTTTCATCTAAATAAAAAATAGTTTTGCATTAGCTGCAATATTTTCGGATTGACTTGAAGTATAGTCATCTCTAGAAATAATGTTTGACCAAACAATGAGCATCTGCTTTTCTTAGTGAAAGTTCATGTCATGCAAAATTTTCCATAATCCACTTCTTGCTACCTGGAGCAAGTTTTTGTTATACTTAGGGGATTGCAAAATCTTGTCCAGAGTTGGTATTATTTCCTTAGCGAAGTAAAAAGCATGGACTTTTCTTCTTATACCATTTTTAACATCGCTGTCAATTTCCGATGGCTTCTTCCCTGAGAGCGTCTTTGGTTCACTGAGGCCTTTATATTTTCTTTCTTGGAAGACTCTATAAATAGTCGCCCCTCTAGCTCCTACCATATTGGCACATTCCGTAATAATTATTCTTCCGCCATGACTTGCAAGTTGATGGTATACGGGAACATCATGGACGTTCAATATGAGAGTTTTTCTCGCATGGAATATGAACTCTTGGTAACTCGCATCGCTGAACATGATCCAGGGGAAAACTTGAAGTCGAAGGCATTATATAATAAGGTGTTAATTTTGTTCTGCTATGTATAGTTACTCAGGTCTCTACCTACGAAACCCAATAACAATCTACCTGGAATCCGATTTACAACAGAATAATTTACGGAGGTGGCAGGTATTATAGTCACGCCTATGGTTTAGGATTACTTTATGGCCCCAACTGTCTATTTCTTTATCAACTGTAATGCGATATATTTTAGTATTTATAACAAATACCTTGGATTCTACACAAAATGAGTTTCTAAAAAATACCATACCGCTTTTGGCCAGGTTTCATAATTAAAAAAAAACAAAATGGTGGTGCATTATAGTCAATAAACTTAGACCCATTTTGCGTGGACATTTTTTCAGTTAGTCTTAAACCCTGTTCCATATTGACATATATGCATACATACACATTGTTTTCTAAATTAAGTTAGCCATATTTGTTCAGGCATTGTTTTAATTTATACTCAGCCAATGTTTTTTTATATTGATTTTGTAGAATGGTGGTCACAATACTGATGGATTTGATTTGTCAAGCTCAAGTGACATCACTGTCGAAAATACAGTCGTAAAGAATCAAGATGACTGCGTGGCGATCAACCAAGGATCCGGATACGTGTTCAAAAACCTTACTTGTAGTGGAGGACATGGTTTGAGTTTATCTGTGGGGCAAAGTACTGACAGTGGTTCTGCCAATACTGTTAAAAACGTGACTTTCAGTGATTGCAAAGTATCTGATTCAAGAAATGGAATTCACATTAAAACTCATACTGATGCTGGTACTGGTTCTGTCAGTGATGTCACATATTCAAACATTGCACTTTCAGGTAATATTGCTAGTTAGCTTATTGTAAATAAAACAATATATTATAAATAAAAATTATTTGTAGCAGCCATTATATTATATTAGTAGGAATATCTTATAATAAATGTAGATGTTTTGAGGTGGTGGCTCGTGGCTCAGCACTTTGGGAAAAAACGCTGCACACTTAATTTTTTTATGAGGCAATAAAAAACTAAGGCTTACCTGTAGGTAACGAGCAAACGAAACTATTTTAAAGTGTTAAATACAAAAAAGGAAAGAAAAACATGAAAATTAAAGCAATATAAACTCGGATTTAAAAAAATGTTCGGAATATTAAACTAAAAATGAAACTCTTAAAAACTAAGTTGTAAAATCCAACTTCCTTTTATTGTTGACAAATCGGTTTACATTATGACCTTCCAGCAAGACCGCTCTACCACGGAGCATCTGGTAGGTTTCGTGATTGACATTCAAAACGCATTTAGACTTAAACACTACAGTACTGACATTTTATGAAACTTCTTCAAGCTTTTGATCTACTCAGTAGAACTGCTATCCTAAAATTCTTATCTCGATATAATGTACCTTTAACCTTTTTCATTTCATCACAAACATTTTATCCTCCAGATCAAGCTCAGTTAGAGTCAATATGAATTTGTCTTCCGTATTCTCTGACTTCAATGGTGTCCCGCGGGCATCGGTTATCAGCTCCAACCTTTTTCGGCTTGCCATAAACTACCTCATACCACATTTTACCTCCTAGTAAATTTAAGCTGTTGGCGGATGATATTTTAATATATCACTCGGCTACTAACTATGCGCATAGCTCGCTCATCCTGAAAATACGACAAAAATATGTACTCCAAATTATACGACAAGATCTGAGGGATTCCCTTAGTACGGTATCTAATAAAAAACGAAACTGCATTAACTAGGCCCTAACAACCGAATTTCCCGGTTTAGTGTCTAATTAATAATTAAAAATCAACAACCCACACGAAACTCTAAAAGTTGATTGCAAGATTAAATAATAGAATTAAAGATAAAACCCAAAATTCCCCATTGCATTGCTTCTAACTCCGGTCATCAGGGACGGATGGGACCCTACCGACTGGCCCGGGAAAGTTACTTCAGGGGCCCCCCACCCTATGTAAAAACTGAGTGGTGTCAATGGTGTTTTCTATAAAACATGTGTTACCATAATAATTTAAATGATGAATATGTATTTATTTTTTGACATTACACTTTTTAATATTTACATTAAAAAAAAAACATACTACATACGTATTAAAATAAATACATCACTAAGTATATGAAAGTAAAACTAAACTAAATAAATTAAAAAACATGTTTATAGATATTAACCTATCTATAACTTATAAAAAATAAACACAAAGTAATAAACTATACCACATGAAAGGTAGATTATATAGCATATTATACTTCATCTAAAGTCTAATTATGTTTTATAAAGTCTAATATGTATATGTAGAATCTAATATAAAAGTGACTTTTTTAATAAGCTACTAGTAGCAGCAAGAACATCAATAACCTTTTGGTTATCCACATGATTTACACAATAATTCATCCAAGGTAATTAAACGATAAAAACCTAGGATTTCGATGCATAGGCATGCTCCAAAAAACTACCCAGAGTAGCCAAAAGCGCATTGTCATTAAGCCACTTCAATTAAAAGAATTCCCAATTATTCAAAGACAAATAAAAATAAATGCGTGCGACGCTCAATCCCATCAACCAATCCCAAAATAGTATGCTACGAAGCCGGAAACAGGGCCTTCTACCATCGACTTTATCTTCACGCGCTAAATTCAATTTGTTGAAAATCGAATCGTTTCGTAGCGCGGATTTATTTAAATTTCTCGATCGAGAGAACGTCGAAGCCTGGTCAGCCGGCATATCTACGAGGGTTATAGTGCGTAATTAACCTACGATCTCTAATTATTATTATTATGTTCTTTTTTTGCTTTGTTTTCGAACAAAAATTAACTTTTAATCTTTTTTTTCGGTAATTAAGGTAGCATTTAGTCATTAAATTTTCCTTTTAAACGAACTTTGAATTTTTTAGTCAATTTGTCGAGCCTGAGATGCTTGATTTTTTTAATCAAATTCTAAATTTCAGATAGATCCGTTGATCTAAAATAAATCAGATTTTGGATCCAATTTCTTTGGACTTTTAATTGACTGACGCCATAATGTTGTAGGTCGAACTAGTTTTATTATTATTCTCAGTTTTCACGATTTCTGGCTTACGTTAGATAACTGTAGATCAGAAAACTACCAGTATTGTTACAGCCTAGTAGAATTTGCGTTATTTTTTAATTGTTTTTTTCTTTTATTGCGGCCTTTGATATTTTCTTTACTCAAACAGATTCTTTATTATCTGTATCCTACTGGTAACTTGACCGTGGAGTAAATTGTCGTATGTTAAGGTAAGAGTCTGTAATTAATTGGTGGCTATAATAACGCTAGATCTAACTAGTTTTTTATATATTGTTTTTGCGGCAGTTATCAACGAAGCTTAATTGAACTGAATAACCATAGTTAGTAAGTTATGTGGCATATGTGACGGATCATGATTATTTTTTTTCATTATTAATACTGATAAATTGCCGGTGTATATATTTAATCTAATTTTCTAACTCATTTTTGTTGTTTTATTGATCGATTTCCCGGATAGAAATAAATAACGAATTTTTGGTATTCATTTATTTTGTCGCGAAGCTTAAGCTAAAACGAGTTCCATATTTCAACTTTGGGGTAATTCTCGCATGTGCTGTCTAAAAACCCGTGGCGCCTTAAATAAATCAACCCGCACCCTACCCTCCGGCATTTGAGCTAGGGCCTAATTTATACGCTCTGCGACAGCTCGTTTTAGCCTACGCACTGACATACTTTATTTCATTCAATATCTAATTTTTAAATTCTCGAAATTATTTTTTTTTGTTCCTTCGATTTGAGATTATTCACCCCAAGTTCCTTCTAAGGGAGTGAAAGTTTGCGCCCATTAGAAGGACAGAAAAGGCGCAATAAATTTTTGGCGCCCAACGTGGGGCTTTTCGCCTCCATATACGCTAGAAAAAACGCCTCGTGACATGCCTTATAACAATTTCGAATTTGACTATATAAAGAAAAATACCTAATTAGAATGTTTCCCAAGTAGTAATAGTAGTAATAGACAGCAGCCTGCCATGTCTTATCTAATTATGTCTAATCATTCGACATCCTCGAAATAGTTCGTCCCTCCCGCCCTTATACCCACGGCATGTTACTGGTAATAGACTTGACAACGACGCAGTCTGTAGCTTCAAAGAATCGGTGACGTATCGCCGGTAGCCCGTGCGCCTTGCCGGGAAATACCTAACTGAGATCGAGATTCGAGCGGCAGCGACAGATATTATTTTGACTTGCCTCATGGTCAGCCTTCACTCTTCATTTAATTTTTACAACTAACCCTAGACCCTAGCACCTAGTCCCTTAGTCACTTCACTTACCATAAGAAAATCTCTTCTTTACTTCCATCCTCAATAGATTCATAATATCTATAATAGATAATATGTGTCTACTATATGCCTATTTTTTTCAGTACACACAATGCACTTAATTTTTTAACAATCGTGTTATGATATGTTACTGCGTTTAAAATAGAAATATTTGGTAATTACGTAGAATCGTTTTTTTCGGATCCATTATCCATCTATTAACTTAAACTTACAGAGACACAGATACAGTAATCAGTAATGATACTCACTCGTATAGCGGACTTGTTGCAATTGTTTTGTTATTTGTAACGTTTAATACCAGGTTTCTAACTTACCTATATTATATACTTTTTTATTTAAAATTAGATTTATGTGGAATAAATTAAGATTGACATTTCCTCCAAGTGAGAGAGTAACAATTATAGACCGAGAGCCAAGAGTCAAGAGGCCTCAACAAGTTTTATTAACACGCGGTATTTAATTTGTGGGCCTGTGACCTATCTGTAGTTTGTAGCAGTAGGGGCCCCATGATACCCCACAGTAAGAGGCCCCTCGGGAAATTTCCCGTTCTCCCGGCCCCCCATCCGCCGCTGCCGGTCATATAACAAATTCCATGAAATTAGCGGCCCTAACATTAATCACAACCAATGGCTGTAAAAAAAATAGTTGCCCCTGATAAAGCGAAATCGAAATCAATGGCTAAATTCTACACCCGTATCTAAATCGCCTCGAATTGGTCAAGTAAAAAGAACTACTAAAATTGCCGAAAATCTACATTACATTTCGTCGGAAATAAAATAAAATGACTAATTTGGCCGATCGTAAAATCCCAAGCATAAATAACAACGACTATTTTATTCAAATATAGAAGCCCAAAAGCTTAAATTACTCCCAAATCAGTTTGACGTTACACCGAACAATCTAGCCACTTAAATCGAATCCGAAGTGAATAAAAATGGTTAATTTAATAATCATTAAATAATAACCTAGGCCACCCGAGCAGTGAAAAGAACTATCAACTCTAATCAAATTTCTAATTATTAGGACAACGCCGAATAATTTAGCTTATTAAATCGGATCCGAAATGAATCAAAAGTGAAATAATAAAGAAAATGCAATTAAATAAGACCCGAGAAACGCAAAACATCAGCAATTTATAAGGAAAACTTACTTCTAGACTGAGGGCTACGCTACACGGCACATAAGAAAGAACCGCCAAACACTAAAATGGCTGCATATACCAGAGAGAAAAACCAATTTCAAAAAATCCTCGCTTTTGGCGAGATTTTCCCGTATTTTACATCACTAAACTTAATCGACAAGGAATCACAATAGCTAATACGGGAATAACTACGTTGTTAGTCGACAAAATCCACCGTAAATGCCTCGGCGTAAAACAAATTTTAAAAATCGACTGCACAACTCAAAGGCTTCTCTGGAAAAAGTACCGAACCTTCAAGGCTGAACGAGACGTCCCTTCCGTGCCTCGACAAATCGCGCATCCTCGCAGGAAATTTCTCTGCGACGCTTCTCCACGCTCCAATAAAAACGGACCTCCTAGGTCACGCGGAACAGATATAAAATTGAATCCAAAATCGGAATTAGATTCCGTACTTCGAACGGACGCATGAATGGTACCGGGGCGTACCAAAAAATTTACTTATAGTTGTCGACCGAAACGGGATGTCACAAATGCCTCGATTCCTTGGCTATATGGTTCAATAAAAGAGAACTGTAGAAGAGAGTATGCCCTAGAATGGCCTCTCTGTCACTAGGTTCCCACCATATTCCATGCGTGATATTCCACTGCTTTCACGGACTCCAATTCTATCCTCTTCTCAATTGGCGAATTCATATTTGATATCGTAGTAAACAAATACAAAAGAGAGATGAACATTTCCGGCACCACTAAGGGCTCCTATAAGCAACCTCTTCTGAGGGTTTCCTCGGTCCTTATTCTATCCAAGATCCACTATGGCGCTGTCGCTTATGGATCTTCTAAGTCATCTTATCGGGCTAGACTTGACTTCATACTTCAGCGAGGTCTGAGACTCACCTCCTCATCTCTAGACTTTATTCGAAATCTAGCACATTTTCTCTCAACGTCAGATGCCAGCTTCAGATGTCACAGCTAAACCTTCATTCATCGTCAAGGTACCATTCCTGAAAATGGTCCCCTGAATGTCCCTTCCTTAAAATACCCCAGTTAATAGCAAATAAAGGTGAGCTACTAATTTAAGTGCCATTTTATTAATATTGGGATTAAATCTTCTGATGTGCGATATTTCGAAAAGCAAGTGTTTAAGGTAGGTATGCTCTTGGTCAAAAAGAAAAGTAAAAAATATGCCCTCATGTATATGATATTTAGGGGAGCCGGTTTTAGGGTTATCGATGTTAATTATGCTGCAGGTACGTCGTTATTCAACAACTTCTATTTTTAAGAATTGTTTTATCTGGTCTATACATACAGATATGGCCAACAGTCTGGAATAAAATTCATAGTTTCTGGGCGCTGCGCTGAAACGCAGTAATTGATCTTGACCTTTTCCCGTTTTCGGTTGTATAGAAATGTATTTTTCTTCAATCTCCTAACCCAACTCCTTTTTCCAAATTGAAACATATAACTTGTGGAAGCCCTTTGAAAAGCTTGTGAAATCCAGCCATACCAACCATAAATAATTTTTATGCTTTCAATAACCTGTTTTTCTCTCAGAACTAATTTTGTGTGTGAAACAACTACTTTATAATAAAAGAAATATTATCAAATTCTACAGTATCCGCAGGTCACTCAATGCTGCAAATGCTGAAATTATCCTCCATTCGCTGTTTAACATTCTCCAAAGCGATAGAAAAATCACGGCATTACGAATGATTTCAGCTGGTACATTATATAATTTTGTTCGTTAAATCTTCAAAATTATCTGACCTAGGCTGGTAAACTCTTCCTTTCAAATATCCCCAAAGCAAATAATCCAGGGGCGTTAAGTGAGGGAATCTTGGCGACCATTCAACTAATCCACTGATTTGGAAACATTTCATCTAAGTATCTTCGAACATTAATACCAAAGTGTGGGAGAGAACAATCTTATTGGAACCACATTCTTTCATTCGGTATATCTGGATTCACTTAACACAGCTAGAAAAGGTGTTATTAGGACAAATGGAAGGAAATCTAGATAGGATTCGGCCGTACGGTTTTCTCACAAAAAATAGGTGGCCCAAAATTCTGGTGTGAATGATACATGCTCATACATTAACTTTCTGAGCGATAATTGTGCTGTTAACCACTTCATTAAAACAGAACGTAGCCTCATCCGAGAAAATTATGTCTAGTGGAAAACCATTATTTTCTCACAAAATGTATTCTTAGCGCAATCCGTACAAGATTTAACATAGTTCACCATGTCTGCCTTCATTTTAGGCCAGTAATAGTCTAGGCGAATTTTCCCGTAAGTTTTAAAAACACCTACATGTACAGCAGCTGGAATGTTGTGACAACGCTGGAAAAGATCTTTCCTCTTATCCTTTGGAACTACTATTTTCCAATTATCAGAAGGAGAGGACAATTCAGGAAGAGTAGGTTTTATAAAATTAGAGAGGATGGAATTGTTACATGCCTAACAGGGAATTTAATAGGACATTTTTCAACCCTCTGCAACATACTCAGATACCATTTGTTTTTAGTGTTCGTTGGATCGTTTGTTGGTGGCTCCAGGGCATTAACAGAATCAGCAGAAACAGGCACCGATCTGGAGAGAAAATCAGGAACAATGTGATCTTTACCCTTCCGAGGAATGATTTTAAAATCAACCTGTTTGAGACGCAACTGCCAACGAGCAAGGCGACCTTGCGGATCTTTGAACCTATGGAGCCACAACAGAGATGCGTTGTCAGTGGTGACCTTGAAATGAGCATGAACTAGATAATGCCTAAATTCCTTGACGCTCCAAATCCTAACGGCGAGACACTCTTTTTCGTTGACCGAGAGTTTCATCTCCTGCCTGGTTAAACATCTTGATGGGTAACAAATTACTTCTTCACTATCGCCAAACTGCTGCGTTAGAACTGCTCCCAGACGATAAGATGATGCTTCAGTTTGTAGACAAAACTCTTTCTCAAAATCAAGTGCTCTTAAGATAGGTGCCGTTATTAAATAGTCTTTCAAAGCTGTAAAAGACCTCTGATAATCTGATGTCCAATCCCATTTGGTGTTCTTCTTAGTCAAATCGAGGATAGGTGCTAATAGTGACGAAAAGTTCGGAACGAAACGTCTATACGAAGAAGCTATGCCAATGAAACGACGTATCTCATTAATGTTCTGAGGCGGTGGTATGTTGAGATGACAATGGCCTCGACATTTTCTGGTTCTGGTCTCAAGCCCTTGCTATCGACCAGGTAACCCAAATAACGAAGTTCTGGTTTGCAGAAATTGCATTTTTTCAAAAGATACGACAAGACCAGCTTCGCGAAGACGATCGAATACTGCACTTAAGAGTTCCAGATGTTCAGGCAAAGAGTTAGAAATTATTCCAATGTCGTACAAATAAACCATGATGTTAGGTTCTAGTTCAGGCGCCAAAATGGTGTCAACAATACGTTGCCAAGCCGCGGGCGCATTGGATAA